>JBBCBC010000023.1:14797620-15010297 GCA_037126765.1 Stenogyne calaminthoides | reverse complement strand
TGAACTGGTAAACATCTAGCAATCCAGGAAAGGTGGCGATCCAAGTGAGGAGATAAGTCTCGTTTGGTGAAGAACTTGGTATACATCGTGGGGCCGAGTTGTCGAACCACTATAAAAATATGTGTGTTCTTATTTGCTTTCCATATTAAATACGTCTTAAATACTTTTATGGAAATGCATAACACATTAAAAAAAAAAAAATTAAGTCACCTCCCATTGAGATTTCCCCGGAGTTTTAAATCGGGTTTTAAGGACCATCAAGTACTTTGGAAAGTTGTGCAAAAGGTTTTCCCTCGCATCCTATAAAATCCAAATCTTTCTCCCGAAAACTTCTTTCCACTACTTCGTCTTCTCAAAGCTCTTAAAAGATCAAAAATTTTAAAATCTTGAAAAATTACCTTCAAAATCAATTGATTCCATTTTGTGATTTCTCAACCTCTGAATCAATTTTTGGTAATTTCTCGTTTAAATCTTGCATGATGATTCAATTCTCTCTGGTACCTAGGTTTACAAGTAAATGATTCTATGTTTACGTAATTTATATTAAGTCTAAGCGGCTTGCTTGCTAAATTGATGCTAAGATTCTTTGCTTTGGTGAATTTATTAAAATATCTTACTCAAACTAAACATCAATTTGTATATCATCTGAAATGGCATATCTTGTTCCTGGGGGCGAGGGAAAAGTTATGCAACTTTGCATCGATGAAAGAAAGATCTGAGTTGATGAGAAGTATGTAGTATTCACGATCACGCCGAGATCTGGATCGTTTGGAAGTGCAGGAATTCTTGCGGCGTGTGGATTTGAACAATATTGTTCTACACATCGAACATTATCCACACATGAAGCCTGGGTTTCTATACAATCTCTGAGAGGATGAAGGCGTTGATAATGACTGATTTCTTGGTTGGTGTGAATTTGGAATCACGAGTGTGAATGATGATCTCGGAGGATCTTGATCTACAACTAGAGCATCAATCCGAGACCTACGGTGATGTAGGAAAAGGAATTTCTTTGGCGGTTGTTGAGACGATAAACAAGGAGAATCTGACGAATGTCAAAACCTCTGCAGAGAAAATATCGCCTCTCATGAGATCGTTAGGAAGGTGATTATGTGCTCAACTTACGATCTTGATCATCACTTCCTATAAGATCCCGGTGTCGTGGGTAGCCAATCATCAAGAAGGCCGGATATATTGATTGGTTGGGTATGGTCAGAACGCGTCTGGGAAAGACTCGGGAAGTTCGTGACCACGAGGAATGAAGTGTGCTTATCTTCAAGTGCTCTTCATACACAAAATCTCAATCATTACCGAGATGATAAGGCGCCAAAAGCCTTGAATGGAATGAGAATGGGCGAAGATATGTCGAAATGAAGCCTGAGGCCATATTAGGCAAGGATGAGCCCTACTGGACAATCGATGAGGATCGACTCGCTATGTGGCCGACAAAGGAAGAAAGAAGAAAAAAAAGGCCATTGCATCTTGATGAAGGAGCGGCCGTTCAAGGGAAAGAGGATGAAGAGGAAGGATCGGCGAGAAGCGGATGCTTTCGTGAAAAAGCGTCGGAAGGATTACATCTCCTCGAAGGCGCTCCAGTTACCTTTCAGCAAGTTCCTGAGCGGAGGATCGGTCCGGATGGAATCGAAAAAAGGAGATAGCGATCGATTAAAGACAAAGCACTGAATAAGGGATGGCCAGAGATGGTCGAAGCCTGAGGAGAGAAATCTGTCGGAGGAATGAAGTGGAAGCAATCGAGAAGAATCACCATCGATTCTCTGCCTCTCACCATGATCTTCGAGAAAGCAAAGATCGCCCTCGCCCACTTCAAAACCCCCCATCACCCTCTCCTCAAAAATCATCACCACCCGCCTCTCCTCTAAAACTTTTTCACCCTCACCTCACCAATCGGATCCATAGATCTCCCTCTCCCAATCATTGAACTGTTGAGGCGAACACCCTCGACAAAATTTGAAAATGAACTGAACCATAAGATGGTGGAATCGCGAGAAGGACAACCATAAAGTATCCCCATCTATTTCCCATCTCCCAACAAGTCCAAAGAACACGAGATCGACAAGCGAGTGTCCATCTCTCATAATCCTTTCAATACCCGCAAGTGCTTGCTTCACTGTTTCAAGCAATAAATCAAGGGTATCTCTTTGGACCTATGCCTGAATTGGATCAACATCACGGCATCCGGCAATAGATAGAAAGATTGTGTTACGGAGGATATCAATTTGAAAAGCATCGATGATTTTATGATCCACATGACAGCTCTGGGATCCCCGATTTCTTTTATAGACTTAGAGATGAAGTGCTTGAACAATGTTGGGATTGAAAAGCGTTGTTGAATTGGCATCGATGATGATGTCGGATAGTTGATTCATGAAAGGTTGAGTTAGCGATAACGAGGAGGAAAGCATTCCAACCTCCTGCACAGATCATGAGGGAGTTCTTAGATGAACCAAGAATGGGTCTTTGCGGATGAGACCCAACTTGGCAAGGCTTCAACATCTGACGATTTGCTATCTTTGAGCTCCGATACCCTAGATCTTTATCTTGAGAAGATTCGGGATGGGATCAAGGCTACTATTGAAGACAAATTCATGGCTCCAGTGAATCGATGAAGCGGTTTGAAGAAAAAAGCAAAAGCCCGTTGTGAGAGAAAGAAAGTCACACAGTTGGGATGCATAATGCCATCCTTTACGAAGTAATACAACTAAGTAAATCCTCTTGCCGAAGTTCAATCTCTAGTCGATAAACTCAAAGTTGAGACAGATATGCTCAATGAGACACATATCTATTGGAAAATGTGGGCATCCTTGGAAGCCCGACAACCACATGGATATGGGTTGGAAACACTGTAGCTTCTGAGCGAGCAAAACCGAGGACCTCGAATTTGCTCTCGAGCGCTTGACTCCACATATACACTTTCGAGATCCTCCTCTTGTTGTTGAGGAACTCCGAAGAGAGATATCCGCGGTAATTCATTGCTTTCTGAGCCAGGCTGTCCAACCTCTTTGATGAAACCAAAAGAGGAAGGAAGGAAGAGAATAAAGAATAAAAACAGAACCTGATTAGTAACAATTACATCTCTACGAAACCCTTTATGTCGACTTGCCGCCGCTCCACCTCACGATCTCGTTCTTTGAAGTGAAAAAGCGTGGAGCAACATAGCAAAGATCATCCTTTGGCGAAGATTGCTCTTTCGGAGGTTGTGCGAGTCGACAAGATTGAAGACTTTTAACCCGTTCGTCATGCGAAGAATGGAAGCCCGATGATCGGGCGAAGAGCCTTGAACTTCGCTAAGAAATTAGGTGAAAGGAGACGGACCAAAGATGAACTGAAGCGGACTCGAAGAAAAGAAAAGCAAAAGGCAAGATGGTGAAAGCTCTGCGGAAGATCGAGAGACAAGGCGATTATTCTCTACCAAAATCCGGATGACTCTGGAACAAACTCAAAACCGTCGAATGAAGAATAAGAAGAAGCCATCAAGAAAGCGAGAAGTTAGCAGAAATTAAGGAACTAAACATCCATACATCCGAAGGAAAGAGGAAGAAGCGAAAGGCTGCAGCAAAGGAGATTGCTTGGGAGAAGAATGCCGCTTAGGCACTGTTAAAGACATCCTCTTGTGTCCGTGAGATCTTCTTCGAGAATGGGATGGAATCGGAGGAGAATGGTTGTGTGATGTTAACATCTGGAAAGATTACGATTCATCAAGATCGAAATGAAAAATGATGATGAATTTGGGCCCCGGTTAGAAATGATGTATCGATTTCTACGGGGCGGTGATGAAGGAAGGAAGATCATGTCAACGATACCTAAAAGCTCCACCCTTTGAACTACTCCTTCCACCTTTTCTTTGTCCCAGACAACAAGCTGAATCTTTGTCGGAATTCAAGAATGCCTACTATGGATTTCTTGACAAAATGAGGATCCATAGAAGAAGATGGACAAAGGTGATCTGAAAGGATGTACAAGATGTTTGGCATCCCCAAAGAACTTCAAATGTTCAAGTACACGAGGAAGAACTGACTTGGAATCGGATGATAGAAAGTCGCTTTTTCATATATTCTTTAATGCACACTTATCTGAATAAAATATTCCATCTTTACGATTCTAAAACAACATCTCATTGTCTTAAAGGGGTATGTACTATTTTTCATTATCTGCATTTCTATTATGGTATTTTTTACGATTAAGTGTTTTGGTTCCGTCAAAAATTGTTGGGAAATTTGTATTTAGTTTTTATGGAAGTTCAAAAGCAGGTTGTAATAGGACCCGGTCGGACACATTGGTGTTTGATGACTTAGAATCAGTTAAGATGGCGGTGAAATGTATAGATAGCTGATGTAAAGATAGGTCACATATTGAGGGAACTCAATATGTATAGGTCAGTCAAGTATCGGATGACCCGGATAAGGTCGGATAGTCGGAATCTTAAGAACAAATCGAAGACAAGAAATCGAGAAGATCGGTGAAGGCGAAGACCTTTGAGACTTCGGATGAACACGAAGACTCAGTTAAACTGAAGACTCGGATGAACACGAAGACTTCGGATAAACTGAAGACTTCGATAACAACAAACGAAGACTTCGGTATATTTGAAGGAGGCTCATAGTCACGAAGATCGAAGACTACGGGAAGACACGAAGACCTACATCGGTAGAGTGCGCAAATTGTGCTAAGACAATGTCATCGGAAGACTCTACAAGGTAAGTGATGGATTATCGATCAAGTCATTTCGCGCTGGCGTCAACCAAATGGTACACGAACACAAGGCGAATATTCTACAAAGGAATATCAATCATCAAATAGACAAATTCTTTGAAGTGCCGCCTCATAAAAGCGAGGAGAAAGCGACCGTGCACAAAAAAGTGACAATGCGAGTTAACGTAATGCGGACATAAGCAGCGCTAATCATACTGACCCGCGCCGATATTAAACCGTCACAATCATATCCTACTGACCTACCTAATATGGCCGAAATTCAAATTGCTCTCCAGCGGCTCTTTGATTTAAGTGGTCTATAAAATGGGATTACTCTTCAAAGTTGAAGAACAAGAACATCTTAGGATCGAGTACCTTTGAAAAAGCAAAAACTATAGCGAGAATTTGCGCTCGAAGAACACGAATTTGAAGATTATTCTTAAGTGTTCATCCCGTTGTTCTTAGCAAAAATCCTATCCTCTGGCATTTGGCTACCTAAACACTAGGATAGATTTCGGTTGGAACCACAACAAACCTTTACCCAAACTCAAAGTTAGGTTAAGTTTATTCTGTGAATTCGGACTAGGGATTCTAGTTTTACGATTTACGAGATCGGTTGAGTGTGAACTCGATAAACATCTCTGTTGGGTGTTGGACTAACCACGTAAAAGCTAGAGTCGATCGGTTAAGTTGGTTAAGTTGGTGCCTGTGTTAAGGGAAGAGTGGGCGTAAAGGCGGGTTTTAAATCCCGAACCACTATAAAATCTTGTGTGCATGTACTTGCTCTTTATTGCTTTACTATTTCACTGGCCCAGGCTTAAAATTGCATACATATTCTAAGTTAACATCGATTGCACTAAATGGCAATCGTCGAGTTGACACCTTAGTCATTGGGTTGAAAAAAGACTTGAGAATCTGATTTGATAAAAGCTGGTTTTCACACGGTATTTACAAGCTTCCGCACTATCATTAAAGCCCCAGCGGATATCAAAAAGATCTGCCTCGGGCACTCGATAAATTGAACATCGATCAAAATGACTCCTTTAACACTCGATCGGTGAAACGCATTTCACGATCTGCGAAAAGGATTTTGAAGTCCATTCACCCCTCCCTCTAGACTTACGCCCTCCACAAAAACTTGGATTAAGGACCTACATATTGAGAATGTTTGATTTATTGACTAGGGTTCAATTAAAGGCAGTTAGTTTGACTAATCATTTCGATATATGAGGGCTTATAGGTCACACAACAAGTAATTCCCTTTGACCGGATTATAGTTGGTTGATTAAGTATTAAATTGGATTTAATATTTAATTTATGAAGAAGTAATTAATAATAGATTAATTTGGAATTAATTATTATTAATGTTTAATTAAATGGATTTAATTAAATAAGAATTCCCAATAATAATATTTGGAGTATTATTGTAGGATTTAATATATATGGAAACAAATCATAGAGATTTGTCATATATGGAATTTAAATCCGTAGATTTATATTTAGGGAATTAAATTAAAGGAGTTTAATTTAATTAATTAAAAAAAAAATTTTAATTTCCCAACAAGGCTAGCTTAGGTTTTAAGCACAGCCTCCTATATATATTAGCTCTTGGGATTTTACAAAATAGTTTTACACTTCACAATTCTCTGTAAAATTAAAAGTTGAATTTTCTAGGCGGTTGACTCGAGATTCAACCTTTGGAAAATTCGTACACATCTCTGTTGAAGGGATTACATGGATACCATAGTAGAGGAATCATCATATATCTCTTTGTAAGTTTACTAAATTCGATTATTATGTCGTTGTATGCAATTATATGTTGCGTTGTTGGTGATTTGTTCCTTCCGGCTTAGCATGTTTTACGTGATTACGTGCCTCTAAATTCCAACAAATTGTTGCAAACACATTCAATAAATAATCGTGTTACATTGTAGTTAATTTGGTAATACGGATCACGGAAGATCAAATTAACAGTTCTCGTAATTAAGTACAAATTCCTGACTTCGGATGGGAATGAATAATCCATCGTGAAAAGGTTGAAATGTAAGGCTCGAGATTGACTTGTCTTGACCAATAGATTACCTTTAGTGCACTATGATCTTGTGAATAGGACCTCTGAGGAGGACAAATTTTTCGGTACTAAATATCAAGAATTAGACCTCGGTGGTTAGATTATTTCTTAATCTCGTCCCGTAAATAGGATGGTGTGAAATTAATAACTATTGCTTTGACTTATGATGGGAAGAGAATCAGCGATTCGATACCTTATATCTTGGACAATATTATTAGTTACCGGCGATTGTTAAGATTTATCTGAGGAGAATCGAGTCTTGAGTGCGGCTTGCTTGATTTGTCCCCTTGGTGGGCTCGGAAGCTTTATCATATCAAATCTTGCAAGTGGAAATTTATTTCCGGTATGGATAATAATGATGAGTTGTCTTTACTCCAAGGACAAAGATATTAATTAATATAAAACTTGTTCAGTGGCTTAATTAATTAGTTGACTAGATAATCTTAAACACGGGAAATAATAATCGGGAGTCATATTATTGTGAAGTCGTAATATGGGTTAAGATGGATAGTTCAATATTAATTTTATAGTGGAATAAATTAATATTAATGGGCTTGAATAATATTTGGCTTAATATTAAAGATTCATAGCCATTGGAGGTCGATCTTAATTCTCCTAAAGGCCCCTCAAGTAGCCCAATTAAAGTCCAATTAATGAAAATGAGAAGAAAATATTATTGCCTAATTTTCCAATATTTTCGAAAATATTAAAAAGGAGAAAGAAAAGATTTTCTTGATTTTCTTGGAAAGATTTTATGAAATTCTTGAGATACAAGTTTATCCCATAAATTCAAGAAAATTCAAAGATATTTTTCCTTCCCTATTTAATTGGAATTTTCAAAAATTATGTGCAAGAGAGGAGGAGAAGATTTTGTTGGGAGATATTTTGGGAAATAGAATATATTGAATATATTCAAGATTGTATCTTGAGGAAGAAGCAAGGAAATTTCCCAAAGCCCCAACTAGGTCAAATCCCCAATCCTATAAATAGGAGATTAAGTTTTCATCCCCAATCTGATTTCATGTGTTGAAAAAATTAGAAATCCACAAAAGTGGTGGCAAATATTTTAGTTTTCTCCTTTATTAAAATCGTTTGTGAGAATCCTTCCACGGATTACGTTAAATGGGCGTGGAACATATTTGAAGACACTTTGGGTTGATCCATCGTCTCAGCAGTTATCTCTGAAGGTATGTAATCTCGTAACTCCTAGATTCCGCATCTTAGGATTCGTGAATTACGTGTATGCATGTTGCTAATTGCTTGTTTAATTATTATATTGAATTGATTTAGGATTAATTCATGTTAGTAATTAATTGAATAATTTAAATATGTATTTAAATACACCTCGAATAGATCGGGGCACCCCTTATTTCCCAACAACTGGTATCGGAGCTCTGGTTTCGAGCTCTGTCTTTTAAATTGTTATTTAAATTATGTTGGCCATTAAATTGAAAATTGGATAGTAAATTGCTAGATCTGTTTTGTAGGTACCGATTGTCATAGTATTTAATGTGTTTTTATTATTTCATGCGTATGAATGGTTTTAATTAGACTCGTTAGAATTATTTTTCTCGTGAAAAAATCACGAGTGGATTAAAGCTATTTGATTTATTCAATGTAATAGACTAGTCTAGATTTAAGGTGTATTTATTTTCTCATTAAATAAATTATAACTTTGATCGAAGACAAAAACGGAAGTGAGGAGTTAAGGCGGATCGGCAAGCCGTATCGTCTGGCGTCATCATCTGCAAAAGCGTGTCAAAGGAAACGCTTGCTTGTCACCCGAACGTCGCTAAGCGTGCTGCAGACACAAAGCTTCGGCGTCGGGATCGATCGACCACCGATGCGTGCAGACTGCGATGGGCGAAACACCGAACTTGCCATCTGCAGACGAAGGTGGCGAAGCGGTACCACCACGAACTCTCTGGGGTTCATTGGCGTGGATGTGGGGTATGGGTAAATTAAGGAGGCCAGAAATTTGCAAGTCTGCAATGTGGCGCGTCTTGGTATATACCGCTGGCGCTGCGGATGCTCTGCCGAGGTCTTAGAGATCTGTGTGGGGTGATCGTCTTTGCACCTTAAGCCGCGATTAGCCTTGCGATCGCTTCGACGCAAGGGCATTTGGATCTTGAGGCGTGCATCCCGACTGCGAGCTACTTGGCGTGGCGATTCGAGACATAATTTTTTTCGAGACGAACGAGTGGGAAAAATAAAAGGCGAAGTTTCTTCAAGATCAAGACAAGAAAATTAAACCATGAAAGTTGGATAATTTGTGCCCAATATGTTTTATTTTACTTTTTGCTTGATTTATTGTGTTTTCTTATGCTTTATTTAATTTGTTTAAATATGTTTGCATGAGAACTATTCAATGAAAAAGCTCAAGTTCAAAAATTACTAAGTATGTTTTAAATGATTAATTCGGTTTTGAATCGAATTAATCTTGACCTCCATGATTTATTTATTTGTGAATTCTTTTGGAGAAATTCCCAAGGGGACAGACGAAAAGAAAAGCTTTCACATGAATAAATTCTCAAAATGATGATTGTGAATTATTATTAGTAGCGACAATGACCCTCCCAAGAGAATTTTTATTACTTAGATATAAAATTGATATGCATATACTTGTAAAGTCCTGTCGATTTTATATTGGTCAATCATGAACCAACTATTAATCTGGATATTAAAGGTTTGTAACTATTCTTGTTTTTAACACACCTTAAATGTGATTTAAATGATGACCCACCCACGTGGCTCATTTAAATTGTTTTGAGATGTTGGCTAATACATGTTCATATTTTTTTTGAGATTTCAATATGACTCATGTGATCGAATTATGTGATTTTCTTTGTGTTGATCTGGATATTAACACAAGATGTATGCTTATTTCAATTTCATCATGTAGCAACCTTTTAATCCAATTTGAAATATATGCTCAAAGAACATCAACTTCTTTGGTGAAAACTATGTAATTTGGAAAAGGAATATGAAATTTGTCCTCATTTGCACAAAAACACCATTGGGTTCTTAGCGGATCAAACACGAGAAACTTAGTGAAGGGACATCTAAAGGCGGAGAGATCTTTGTATGAAATTTGGGAAGCGGACCAAGGAATCAATGAAGTGTATAATCTTGACTTCATTGTCTGATGATTTAAGACACATTCATGAGGGTGTTGAATCAGCTGCGGAAATCATCTGAAAGTCTTGAAGAGATGTTTTCAACGAAAAACCGCATGACCAAATAGTTTCATCATGATGGGCGTGGTAAGGCTAAAGATGGTGAGAAATACCTATAAGGGATCATGTTCTCAGGTTAGGCGCCATTTTGAGAAACTTGCTTACCTCGGCACTAAAGTATTGTCAAGAGGCTCAAATCAATTCTTGTTCCTAACTCTTCCAAGATGCTTTGATGAGTTTCTTTGTAGTTTTGTGATAGCGATCACATGTTTACTATAGATACTCTCTGAAGAAGTCTTGGAAGCGATAGAAAAATTTGGGACAAGAGGCGAAGCTTTGGTGACTAAAAACTTCTCTCAAAATCTAGGCGATGGAAGGCATGATCGTAGAGGAGATGAATAGTCGGATCAAAGCAACCCTCAAACTAAGAAAGGTAAAAAGTAAGGAAATCGGGTTGGTTAGGTATCCGGAGGAAACCAAAAGGGAGGTGTTTTAAGCTGCGGTGACAAAAGGACATTGGAGGTCGGCTGTTCCAATCCCAAGAGGAATGGAAAGAAAAGGTAATTCTCACTCACTAGTTATTGAAACTTGTTTAGCGGCATATCTTTACCCATTAAGTGGGTAATGGATCTGAGGATCCACTAATCATGTTTGTTTCACTTTCTGAGGGTTCAAAAGGACCCGACAACTTGGTGGAAGTGAGATCCTCATCACGCTAAGCGATCTTTCTACGAAAGTGGCGGTGAAGCGATGGGGAGCGTTCACCTATCTTTTGAAGACAACAGTTTAATTTTTAAGAGATGTTCTTTATGTTCTTATTTTTTGAAAAACCTTATTTACATTTCTAAACTATATCTTTGATGGATATTCTGTTTATTTTAATAAACATGTTACTATTTTAGTAACGACGTGTTTATCTGTCATGGAACTTTATGGAACAATCTCTATATTATTAATAAGTGCACAACACTCTTAAAATGCATCATATAACACATTATACCGTTTGAATAAATAAAAGAAAGCGTTAAACTAACGTGAGCGAGACACTTCTTTAGCATCTCGAGATTAGGTCATATAAATCCGAATAGGATCAAAAGGTTGGTCCAAGATGGTTCATTGGAATCTCTCCGATTAAACCATTTCCAACCCGCGAATCATGTTTGGAGGTAAAATGACCAAGGGGCATTTGGAGTCAAGGAGCTCGAGTTAAAGAAGTGTTGGAAATCGTTCACACTAATGTGTGTGATCGATGCAAATCAAAGCTAGAGGAAGCTCACAGTATTTTAGTTCGTTTATCGATGATTACTCACGCTATGGATACGTTTTCCTAATGAAGCATAGATCTAAGACCTTTGACAAATTCAAAGAATTTAAGGCTCAAGCGAGAGAATCATAAGGAAAAAAAGTATCAAGTTTCTACGATATGGTCGTGGAGGAGAATACCTCGACAATGAATTCTTGAACTACCTTTTTGGATGAAGGGGATTGCATCGATTGATTACACGGTAACCCTAAACAAAATGGGGTTTGAGCGAAGAAAGCGGAACACTTTTAGAAATGGTGAGTCAATGATGAGTTATCGCGGTTTTACCTAAATCGTTTTGGGGTTAGCCTTGGAAACAACGAATTACATTCTCGAACCTAGTGTCGTCCAAATAAGTTCCCAACTTCATTCTGTTGTACAAGTCGATATACCAAGCGTCACCCTACACAACCAAAGCACCTAAATCGCGATGGGAGGGTTGCGGACAACCCAAGTGATTCTTGGGGATAAGAGAGTCTTCGGACTTGATCTCGGGAGAAGAATCGGACCCATGGTTAAATGCAAATGAGGCGATCGAAGACAAGGATGCAAATTCTTGGCAAACTGCAATGGATGCCGAAATGGGTTCAATGGATCACAATAAAGTGTGGGAGCTAGTCGAACCACTTAATGAGGTAAAACCCATTGGATGCAAGTGGGTATACAAGAGAAAGAGGGAATTTGGGCGGGAAGGTGGAAACCTTCAAAAAAGACTAAATGGCGAAAAGGTACACTTTCGGAGAAAGAAGGATGGATTATGAAAACCTTTTTTTTTGCGTAGCCATGCTCAAGTCCATCCCATTCTCTTATCGATTCTTTTGCGAAGATTTTGAGATCTAGCAAATGGATGTCAAGGCGGCTTTCCTCAGCGGAAGTCTTGGCGAGGAAATCTATATCTGACAACCCGGGCTTCATTGAAAAAAAAAAGAAAGTATCGGTTTGCAAGCTAAAGAAGTCCATTTATGGTGAAGCAAGCATCTAGATGCTTGGAATCAATATTTTGATCGGGTTATAAAATCCTACGGTTTTGATCAAAATAATTTCTAAAGTTGTGTTTATAAAAATCATGGCCAGGCTCCTTGGTATTCTTAGTACTATCGTGAAGCGACATTACGCTCGCCGGGAATGATGTAAAAGGTCGTGGCGTAAGGGCATGGCTTTCAAAAGCAGTTTGATATGAAGGGCGGGACAAAATTTGGTCACGTCCTAGGGATCAAATAACTTCGAGATAACGAGGAGGCGAATGATCGGCCTCTCTCAAGCTTCATACATAGATACCCGTTTTTGAAGCGATTGAAGCATGCAAGATTCAAGAAAGGCTTTGTGCTTTTTAGACACGGAATCCATCTATCCAAAGAGATGTGTCCCAAGACACAAAATGAGATAGATGACATGAAGGGCATTCTTTATGCTTCGGCTGTAGGAAGCCTCATGTATGCAATGATGTGCACGAGATCGGATATCTACTTTGCCGTAAGCATGGTAGTAAGATATCAAAGTAACCCTGAGAAAGAGCATTGAACTGCAGTTAAAAACATTCTGAAGTATCTGAAGAGGACACGGGACAGAATGTTAGTTTATTAGTAAGATAGTCTGATCCCCATCGGTTATACGGACTTGGATTTGTAATCAGACATAGACTCCAGAAAGTCAACCTCGGGTAGTGTGTTTTGCATGGGGGGAGGAGCCACGACATGGAGAAGCGTTAAGCAGAAATGCATTGCCGATTCTACCACGGAAGCCGAATATGTAGCTGCTTGTGAACAGCGAAAGAAGCGGTTTGGCTCAAGAACTTCCTAGTGGACTTGGACATTTTTTTGGATTTGCCCAGCACAAACATGGTTTACTGTGATAATGTCGTAGCAGTTGCAAATTATATAACCGAAGAGCCCACAAACCCAGCAAATACATAGAAAGAAAATACCATCTTATACAAAAAATTGTTAAGAGAGGAGACATAGAGGTGGCAAAAATTGCGTCGGAAGACAACCTAACAGATCCATTCACAAAGGGTTTACCTCATAATACATTCGAGAGACATGTGGAAGGAATGGGTGTCAAGAGATTTTCGTATGCCAACTAATAAGAAGAGAATTGGGTATGAGAACCCTTCTGGATCCTCAAAAGCCCCGTCTGGTTCACATCGAAAAAAAGTATAACTAAAAGCGAGTTTAATCAAGATACCTGAAAAAGACAAATCAGTCGAGATAAGGGGAAAGGATCGGTGACCCGGGCAAAAAGTGCGGATCAAAAAGGGAACAGAAATGGACCTAACTGATCAGACATCAGCCGAGGGATCAACAAAAGAGTCTTGTTCTTCTGAAGAGACCTCAGCCGAATCAGCAGAGTAGGCCTCAGTCTGGACCATCTCGCGAGGGACAGTCCCAACCGAAATCAACTCGATCAAGGCGCCTAACAAGCAAGCTAAGGAGTAAACTATAAGACCATCTATGCCAAAATATATAAATCTTTTAATAGTAGCGATAGTACCTACCCTTACAATCGAAAACCTCGGTTCTTTTTTTGAGCCTTGGATTAAAAAGACAAATTTCAATGAAAAATCCCAAGTCTTGATTCATCCAAAAACACTCATAATCATCTTGACGGTTGCATATGAAGAGCGTATGATTATGTATATGTTTATGGGAGACAAATCAAGCCCTCTATTTTCAACAAAGGTGCGATTTGTTTGGATCGAAAGTACTTCTAACCCCGGGACCCGATTCTCTTTGGGGTACCTAAAATCTGATTAGTTCGGGTTGAAATTGGTGGCCTATAAAGGAGGTGTACAAGCAACTATCTGGTACATAGATAGTGGATGCTCAAAGCACATATTTGGAAGTCAACATCTCTCGACAATTACATTGAAAAACTAGGCCCACGAGTTCTCTTTGGTGATGACAACTTTGGTTTTACGGAGGAGTTGGAACCTTAGTGAACAATGATGTCGTGTTCTGGTGTTTCATCGTTGACGTGACTTAAGCACAACTTTATTTATCTATATCCACGATTCTGCGACAATGGATTTAGTGTTGAGTTCTCGTCGGATCAATGCCAATCAATCGAGTGACTCAACGGATCTTGCTAAATTGGCTCCGGAAAAGGAATGATTTATACAGCAGATTGGGACAATTATCCAAGAAATGCATGCTTGATTGTTAAGAGTTCAAAGAGCTCCAGTTGGCTCTGGCACAAGAGAATGAGTCATCTGAACGTCAAGACTCTTAACAAGATAGCAAGGATGTCCTTGGTTGAAGGTCTCCTGAATGAAGTATTCTCTAAGGATTAGACATGTGCTACATGATAGAAGGGAAAACAAGTACAAGCTTCATTCAAATGGATTCCTTCGCCTCCATCCAGCAGAGTACTGCAACTGCTCCATATGGATCGTTTTTGGACCAGTTACACCTCTTAGTTTTAGTGGACACAAATACACTCTGGTGGTGGTGCGTGGGCCGATTACTCCAAGTTCACTGGTTGTACTCTTGTATAAGAAGAGTGAAACTACAAGCGAAAAGCTACTGAACTTCTCAAGAAGATTCGAGAATGAGAAGGGTCTCGGCATAGTGAAAATCGGATCGGATAAAGGTACATAATTCTTGAACGGTTTATATCGATTTTTGCTCGAGTTTAATATACAACATGAGACATCATTTTGCAAAGAACACCACAACAAAATGGCATAGCGAAAAGGAAAGCAGAACACTTAAAGAAGTTACGCACCCATGTTAGTAGTATATGCAACATAAAAAAGCCGTTTACAGGCGAAGCAATCAACATTGCTTGTCACATGCAGAACAGATGTTCTCTGACTAAGATTCACTTCAAAACACCCTATGAACTGTGGAAGGGCAGAAAACCTCGTGTTTCCTACTTTCATGTGTTCGAGTGCAAGTGTTTCATACACAACAATGGGAAGAGTCAGTTGAGAACCTTCGATGTCAAGTCAGATGAGGGTATATTCTTAGGATATTCCTCAACCAGCAAAGCATTTAGGGTTTTCAACAAACGAACCCTAGCTGTGTGTTAGGAATTAAAGCAAGCTATTATAGGACAAAATAATGGAAACAACAAATTAAGGAACAACAATTTGGTTACCCAGTTCGTCAGGAATGACTACGTCTGGGGGCACTACCAAGCCAGGAGAGATCTACTATATCGTATAAGATAGTGCAAGTAGTCACAAGATCAATGATAGAGTCGGGGGTATTTATACAAAACACCAAACCTAAAAAAGATGAAATCGGCGAAGCCCTGTCAGGTGTCTCGGCCTCGGGCCTCGCTTTCGAGCAGGGCATTTGGTCTAGCGATTACCTCGATCAACTATCTGGCTCGAAGCCCTCACGGCACCTGGATAGGGGCGCTCGACCAGCACTAGTGCTCGACCTCAAGCTCTTAGTCAAGCCCTCCTGCGCCTGCATCTGTTTTCACTCGGGGCTCATAACTTTACAATCTCCACCCCACTGAGACTGAACACGAGATCCGACCTTTGGGCGGAAGTGCGACCTCAACTGGTCGAGCGTCTTGTCCTCCTGGACTCATTCCCCTTTCGAGACTCCACCACCCAACAATCTCCCACACAGGAGACTCCGGCTCAGTAACTCATCTTCCCAATCTCTCATCGGCAATAAACCACGCACTTCGAGCAATGTCCCTCAACGTTCGACTTTGAATCCACACTTGATCCAAGCAACGTCCCACAACATCCTTCTCGAACACCGCATCACTTCTGGCCCACAAGACCCTTGACACGGACCCTCCGTCCATTTGATCAAGCAATGTCCCTCAACGTTTTTGATTCGCACGAGAACCAAAACAACGTCCCGACATTCCCTTGAATCATTCGGCCACCGATTCCCGCACGATCTCAGGCACGTGTCAAACGCCCATCTTGATCTTACAAGAACCTGATATAATGATCTCAGGCCGTTTCTAACGCCCATCTTGATCTTGTATCAAACATGATACAACGATCTCGACCGCGCGTCATCGCCCCCGTCTTGATATTGCATCGACTGATCTGACGATCTCGACCCGTGTCAACACCCATCTTGATCTTGCATCCAACCACCTACTCCAAGCAACGCCCCATACTCATGAATCGCCTCACGGAACCCGCTCGACACAGGGGCTTTGGTGAAATGGTTATATTTCGATCAACTATCTAGCTCGAGTGCCCTCGTAGCCTTTGGATATGAAGGCGTTCGACCGAGCATTGGTCGAGCGCCTCCTGCGCCCTGCATCCTGTTTCACTCAGGCTCCATAACCCAACAATCTCCCACCTGGAGACTGACACTGGAGCGGAAGTGCACGACCTCAACTAGGTCAAACGTCTTGTCCTCCCTAGACTCATTCTCGCTTCTCGACTCCACCACCCACAATCTCACAGACCGGCTCAACCCATAACTTCGTCTTCCCATCTCTCGCCGGTAGTAAACCATGCGCGCTTGAGCAATGTCCTCAACGTTCGACTTTGAATCCACACTTGATCCAAGCAACGTCCCACAACATCCTTCTCGAACCTGCATCACTGCGGCCCACAAGACCGCAACCTTGACCCTCACATCCATTCGATCCAAGCAATGCCCCTCAACATTTTTGATTCGCACCAGAACCAAACAACGTCCCACAACATTCCCTTGAATCATTCGGCCACCGATTCCCACACGATCTCAGGCACGTGTCAAACGCCCATCTTGATCTTGCAAGAACCTGATACAACGATCTCAGGCACGTTTCTAATGCCCATCTTGATCTTGCATCAACTTTGATACAACGATCTCGACCACGTGTCAACGCCCATCTTGATCTTGCATCAACTTTGATCTGACGATCTCGACCGTGTCAATTCCCATCTTGATCTTGCATCCAACCACCTACTCAAGCAATGCCCCCCATACTCATGACTGCCTATGGAACCCGGCTCGACACAGGGCTTTGGTGCATTATAAGATAGTCTGAGTAGTCACGAGATCTGATAGGGGAGTCAAGGGGTATTTATACAAAACTCTTGAAACCTAAAAATGATGGCGGGCGAAGCCCTAATCCACGTCTCGGCCTTGGGGCTACTCGACCCGGGGCATTTGGTCGAGTGGTTACTACTTCGATCAACTATCTAGCTCGAGCACCCTCATGGCGCCGGATAGGGGGGCTCGACCGAACACTGAGTGCTTTCGACCTCGAGCACACTAGTCGAGCTCTCCTCTGTGCCTACATCCCGTTTCACTCAGGCTCCATAACCCAACACTGTTGAAAAAATGCCTCATGTGGTCTTTGATGAGTCAACATCGGATCAGGAGAAATCTGCCGCAGAACAAGATGTACCTGACAGACCAGAATCGCTAAAATGGATCGATTAAGGCTCAAAGAAAAGGATCCAAAATACATCACTTTATCGTTCCTAACTTTGACCTTGATGATTCACGGTCGATCGATCCCAAAATGCGACTGTTGTCGATGAAGAAGTCGCAAATCTTCTTTGAGGCGATAACATCTGAACCATCTGGTTAGGGGAACACTGATGTTCAGTGAACGGACTTGACATGATGAGTCCAACATCAATTGAGATATGTCCATGCCAAGTGGATCTACTCAAGTACCTCTCCCGGTCTCTAGTGATGAATCTTTATCGGAAGAGGATGATGTTCTCAAAGCCCGATGATAATCGGGATAGAAGGACTGGATAACCCGGTCATCCAAGTGACACGATCATCGGAGACCCATCGATAGAGTCAAAACTAGACATCAGTTGGTGAAAGTGCAATGTATTGTTGTTATCATCTTTGAAGGAACCACTCACGTTGAAGAAGCTAAGCAAGATCTGGTTTTGGATTCTAGCCATCAAGAAGAACTAGAGCATTTCGAAAGAATCAAGTTTGGGAACTTGTAGACAGACCAACTCATCAAGATGTGATTGGTACTAAGTAGGTTTTCAATAACAAGAAGGATGAACACAATGTGATAACCAGAAATAAGGCAAGACTTGCTGCTAAGGGATATTCACAATCGGAAGGGATTGATTATGATGAAACCTTTGCACCCGATCGCTCGCTTTGGAAGCCGTTCGGGTACATTTAAAACTTATCTTGCTCATAGGGGATTCACCGTGTATCGGATGGATGTAAAGTGCTTTCTTAAGCGGGTACTAGTTTGAGGAAGTTTATGTTGAACAACCTACGGCTTTGAAATGAGCAACCAAGTGTACCATTTAAGAAAAAGCTCTTTATGGTTTAAACAGACTCCTAGAGCATGGTATGATACATTGTCCCAGTTCTTGACAGAAAATGGTTTCACCAAGGGTTTGATTGATAGGACCTTGTTCAGAATTGAAGACGGTGAAGATATTATGATGGTTCAGATCTACGTGGACGACATAATCTTTGGTTCTCCCAATCGAAGTTATCACGAGAAATTGATGGCTGATCAAAAGGGAAATTTGAGATGTCCATGATGGGTCGGATGAGCTACTTTCTAGGTCTTCAAGTCAAACAAGCTCATCTTGGGATCTTCAATGCATCGGTGAAATACACAAGGAATTTGTTGGCTAAGTATGGAGTTTAGAATTGCAAGGAAGCGAAATTCAATTATGACTTCATTCAAAATGGACCCAGATGAAGATGGTAAGAAAACTAATCAGAAAAAGTATAGGGCTTTGATTTGATCTCTACTATACATTTGCCAAACCGACCGGATATAACCTTCCCATGATGTGTATGTGCGATTTTGGTAAATCTAAAAAAAAAGCCACCTAGAAGCGACTAAAGTGGATTCTTAAGTATCTGAAGGGTACTGTAAACCTCGGTTTATGGTATCCTGCAGATGATAATCTAGAGCTTAGTGGGTACTCTGATTATGATTATGGAGGTTATAGGATAGACAGAAAATCAACCTCGGGTACTTGTCAGTTTTTGGGAAGCAAACTAGTCTCTTGATTCTCAAAGAAGCAGACATCGGTTGCCACATCTACTACTGAAGTAGAATATATGGCCGCAGGAAGCTGTTGCTCCCAACTGCTCTGGCTATGTCGGCAGCTGAGGGATTATAACATTGTATCTACGAATGGGCCTATTTTATGTGATAGTAATAGTGCAATTGCTATCATTGAGCCGAGTTCTACACAACGAGATCTGAAGCATGCTAACATCGAGACACCATTTTATCGAGAGACCATGCGAGAAAAGAAAAGAACATCGAGAATGGAAAAGATCCATCTTGATAAGCAAAAGAGTGACATCTTAACAAAGCCCTAGCTGAAGTCGATTCGAGAGCTATGTAATGAATTAGGACTCTTGGACTTAGGAGATGAAGCACGGAGAATATTTTGGTGATGCGATCTCAATACCGATTAGTTAAGTGCTGACCAAATTAGGCGATCGGTTGAAGAAGAAACTCAATCGATCAGTTGGATCGATGAGGAACCGATCGAGAAGGGATAGCGATTGAAGGGGAACTTCATTTGTAAGTGAATCGATGAAAGCGGTCGATGAAATGATTGTTGGGAAATAATTGAGGATTAGAGGGTAAAATAAGATCAACATTTCAGAAATCAGAAAGGGATTATAGGAATCTACACTTGTGGTAATTGACTGATTACAATATCAGTCAATAAGATATGTATTCCTGATTCCCTGCTATTTTCTGTTTTTATTTATGTGTTGCTTGCATATATTAAAATATAAATGACGTTGTACTGAATTTTCATTAAATGTGGACGCTAGGCCCATGTATTAAATGCATTAATTACGCAATTTTAAATCCAAAAGTTGTGGTCTATGTTTTCCTTGACCGCACGATCTTAACTTTTAAAAACACGCCTCATTTCACAGTTGATCAAACGTAGACATCGGTTTGATTTCCAGATTCGAAAATGATTATGTTTTCCCTCTCGATTAAAAACCCCAAAACTTCTCAACACTTCATCACTTTCACAATTTTCTCTGCAACTTCATTCTAAAACCCTTTGCACACTTTCTCACATCTATTCAAAAACAAATCACCAAATTCTTGTCAAAATCATCTTTTGATTATTACTGGTAATTTTTTTAGGGTTTGTGCTTCATTTTATATGTTTAAGAATGTGTTGCATTTTTTTCTGTCAAATCTAATGTCAATCTTTAGCAGAACTGGCACCAAAAGCGAAACAAGTTGCAGAGACTGCACACTCTTCGTCATAAGTTTTACATGAACCGGAGGATCCAATTTTTTAGGATTTTCTTGTGTGGTGATAGAGGAACGATGTGTCAACTTTCGAACAACCACGGATCCCTAATCTCTGGAAATTTTGGCGCTTTTGAGAGAAAATGGTCTAAAGACCTATTATTGAAATCTTGAGCTCAATAATTTTTGGATGGTTCTCTCGAATTCCTTTACAATTTGAGAGACCATAAGGGCGTGTTGTACTCGGAGGTGCAAGGCGAGCATCTAGAGATTACCGATGAAAATCTCCACAGAATTTTCTGACTACCGGCACCGGCTGATGGGATTATGCCCGATTCATACCGTGTCGAAGAAGACAGTGCTATCATTAAGCACCTTCTCCATCCGGCACGATTCTCATCACACTAAGGGTTTCAAAAACCTATCTTTGAAACAAAAATACCGCCTTCTATTTGATATTATCTGAAGGTCATTCTTTGGTATAACCTCTGAGTTTTGATGCGATCCACGCGAAAAAAGGCTCTAATCATATACTTGCCATCATTGATAAAGGCAAAGATCATTTGGCTTGAGTTTACGAAGAGGAGGTTCTTTGCGAGGAATCAACAAAGTTTGTGGGAGAAGGAGGTAAGATTGTCCTCAATGCAAAAAAATCACTATCTTTGCACAAGGTGTCCTTGATTACGATCGATATGATGAAGGACCGAGAATGGAGTGAGGATGAAATGATCCGTATGTTCTTGCTCACAAGAAAATGTTGATCAATGACAAGCCAATTCATGTCCTTGTTGATGATGATGAGGAGATTGTTGTTAAACCCGAAGCAGTCTTATAACAAAGGAACAAGCGGCGAAAGAGGAAGGTTGTTGCGAAAAAGCTGAAAAGGGATCATAATGAAGGAACCCGGCTCAACCCGGTACCAAAGAAAACGCAATCGACACCTAGTGCTCGATTCTTTTTAGTAAAGGGAAGGAAAGAATTTGGCCGGTGGATGTCTTAAGTGATTCGGATGATGATATTCAATCGTGAGATGCCCCGGGGAAACGGGTCAAACTTCAAAGGCTACTCGCGTGCTCCTACTCAAAATTTGAAGCCTGACAAATGAGTATTCTGCTTCAACTGAGTCTGCTCAACCTGTTATTTCTTCCTGTACTCCATTTGTTTATCCTGATCCACTAACTGTTGTACCATTTTCTCCATCATCCTCTCCTAAACCAGAACCAGAGATTCTTTCCTTTACAGAAAAGATCATCAGAAGGAGGCTAGAGAAAATCTTTGGAAGAACGAATATCTGTTTGTCGATCAAACAAGAAGCCAAAATCTGCGATTCTTGATGTGCTCACATGGAGGGACATCAGTTAAAAGAAATTCAAAGATTTTGATACGATCCTTGAAACGAAAAAGGTGGTGTACGTCCCTTTTTGGAGTATGAGTTGTAGATGAGGAAGTTGGCTGGGGTTGAGACTGCTCCCGATCTCATATCTGATGATGTTGTGGCTGGTCTGATCACGAGACATCTGGGGATGCCAGATACCCCAATGCACCGAGAGCTCACACACAAGATGGTCAGATATAGCCGGACCATGCAGCAAATGAAAATAGTTGATGAGGAAATCAGCTCTGGTGGACCAATTCTGGACGAAGAGCTTTTTGAACAAATGGCTGATACATAACAGACTGCGAAAGAGATGAGGATTGTGGAAGAACGGAAAAGAGTCTAAAGGAGTGCCAATGAAGCGTCTCTTGGGGGGATCTGACAAAGTCCCCGTCAGCCGAGGCACAATCAGCCGAGCACTTCATAGATCTGACTGTTGGAGGGAGTCAAGATGAGAAAATGGAGGTCGAAGGCCCCTCGACATCAATGAGTCGGGTTATCTTGATTCTTTAAACTTCTCCATCTTTTGAAGAGAATCGATGAAGTACATCAAGAACACGTTACGTGCGAATATGGCACATATGTTCAGGGATGATGTTAGTTTTTTTGTTCCAAGGCAAATTGAGACCGCCATCAGAACCGAAAGGGAATATGTATCCAAGCACTGTATGCGTATGAGTGAAGATATAAGGGATACTAATGCGGACAAAATGTTGGAAATGACTCAGCAAATAGCCAAGATTGAAGAAAGTCGAAATAATCAGTTCACCTTGATGATGAATGAACAGATGGCCAAGATGAGCAATATCTGAAGATGAATTGAATCTTTATGACCAAGAGGGGGCTCTTCTGGCGACAAAAGCTGATGGATTGTTCGACAAGTTCAGCTCTATCGTGGACAAAGCTCAAACATCTATGCTGGCGGTTGTTGAACATGCTCAGCTTGATCCCAGTATTAAGTCTCCTGCCCTCCAGAATTTACAACAGAACCTTAAAAAGCATATTGGCAACCTCAGTTCTGAGCTGAAAGCTCTTTTTGAGGGAACCAAAAAGGGGGGAGAGGAGAAGGATGCTGAGGTTCAGGGTAGGCTGAATTAGGTAGAGAACTTTGTAGCTGGTATTCAAATAACTCTTGACAAGAAGCGCATGGAGAAAGATGCTAAGAAAATTGCGAAATTAGAACGCAGTGAAGTCATCTCTTCCTCTACGAATCGGATGGCCAATGAGTGCGGGAAGCAAGAAACCAGTTGTAAAGAAGAAGAAAGTTGAGGAAAAGAAGAAGGCTGATCCGAAAACCAGCTGCGGCTAGAAGAGGAAGCACAACTAGACAAAGCCTACAAGCAGAAAGAAGAAGAAAGGCCTTGTTCTTTGGAGCGGGTGAAGGTTCGCACTTCGTAGAAACTATTCGGATCTTTGATGTGGATCGATTATGCGACCCGGATAAGAATATGGTCAAATAGTGGAAACTGATCAAAGGTGAATGGTACATATCAGTATACATCAACCGAGTTATTCCAACCAATGAAGACAAGAATGAGATATTCAGAAACTGGTTGAGTAACAAACATCATGTATTCTATGTCAATGTGATAAGAGAAGCAAAGAAGCTGAGCTTGCACACCAATTGTGCCAGAAATTGAAGTCATAGACTACAAGAAGACTCCAGATGGGAAACTAGACAAGATTGCCTTTAATGCAACTCTCAACAAATGCCTAGCCCAAGATGACATTATTGATGAAGGCAAAGCTACAGAAATCAAGGCAAGGCTCTTTGACTTATGTGTTGTTCCTATGGAAGAGATTTTTGAAGTTTTTTTCGGAAGATTGTTGTAAGATCATAATAGGATATTCTCATTATGTACTTGTACTGCTACATCATCCTTAATGAAATATTTTATTTTTCTGATCTTAAGACAAACTATCGTTGTCTTCTGATTTACTGTCTCTCTTACTTAGTTGTTTAACTAATGTTCAACATCCTTTCTGATTAATGTTTGGTTCCATCAAAAAGGGGGAAATTGTTAGGAAATTTGTAGTTTTTATGGAAGTTCCAAAACAGTTGTAATAGGACCAGTCGAACCTATTAGTCGACTGATGATGATAGGAGACTAGCTGAACATGTTAGACAGCTAGTGTATTAGACTATGTCACATATTGAGGGGGAACTCAATATGTATAGGTTCAGATCAGAAGCGAAGAAACGAAGACACATAGAAAGGACATCGGTGAAATCGATAGGTTAAAAATAAAGTCAATTTATCGGGAGACTCAAAATTCTTGATCGGTTGCATCTTGATCGGTATAAATTAAAATCGAGAAAAGTGATAAGCATATCTACTTATGTTGGACCCGTGAAAAACCAATGAAATGCGGAAAAATCATGTAGTGTATATAAAACAGGGGTGAGGGCAGAGTGATTCCAAATT
Source organism: Stenogyne calaminthoides (assembly GCA_037126765.1). NCBI lineage: Eukaryota > Viridiplantae > Streptophyta > Magnoliopsida > Lamiales > Lamiaceae > Stenogyne > Stenogyne calaminthoides. The sequence continues at coordinate 14,986,080 of JBBCBC010000023.1, read as the reverse complement.
TTACTTTTAAGAACGATGTGTGTTTTGCTTATAATCAAATGCATATGACAAGAACATAAAGCAGTAAAGAACACACGATTTTATAGTGGTTCAGACAACTTGTCCTACGTCCACTCTTCTCTATCAGCAGGGGCACCAACTTAACCAACTGGACTTAGTTTTACGTGTTAGTCCAACACGATACAACAGATGTTTAATGAGTTCTCACTCTCTCGGGACTTATCACCCTCCACGGGATTGCCTACCCTCCCTCCTTTGGATTAGCCGATGTTTAACGAGTTCTCACTCAACACCGTAGAAAAATAAGTAGTCTAACTAACTTACAATCCTTGCTTAACAAAACTTAACCTGCCTCTTAGTTTGGGTAAAGATTGTTTGGTGTCCAACTAGGGTGAGATTTTCCCTTACATTTATTTAGCCTCAATGCTAAGGTTGGGAAAATGTCTCTAAGCTTAGAATATGACATTTGTGCTTAGATCTAGGATAGAACACTCTTGTATATATGCGTGTATTTCTTGCTCAGTGTTCTATGGTGGAAATGTTAGATGATTTGGCTCTGTAACTTTAATGGTGTTTTTCACGCATTTCACACACTTAATTTGATGGAAGATCTTGTATTTATAGTGTGGATTTGAATATTCTGATTGGAAGAATCACATTCAAATCCATATCATTACTATGGATTCTGCGGACTTTATCGGTTGGTTGTCTTCCTCTCATTGGTCCACGTCGAAATTTGAATCTACTTGGCTATAATCTTGGGATCTATTCTTGATTAATGAGACTTCTCTTGGCCGGACCTTATCGTCGGTATCTTGACACTTTCGGGCTAAGCGAGTTCGTCTCTTCCGACTTCGAACCAATCGACCCTCATGTCACTTTCGCGCTTTTCGGGTTATCGATCATCGATGGCGTTACGATTCTCGATGAACATGACATCGGGTGACTTGTCTTACGAGGACATCAGTTAGGTGACTTCACGGTTCTGGTTTCTTCTCTTTGATCTGATTAGCTCACCTGATCATATCAGTATAACATCAGGTCAGCATATCAGTTTATCTACATCAGATTAGCACATCAGGTTAGCATATCAGGTTAGTTGCATCAGGTCATCTTATCTGATCTCGATCAAGTTTAATCTCGATCAGTCTCATCTGCTCCTCTTCTGATCAGCAACCTCCTCTTCTGATCTGCACCCTTATCTTCTGATCTGCAACCTCCTCTTCTGATCTGGTCATCTGATCTAGTCTTACGATCATCGATATTACGATCTCGGAGTCCATCGATCGGGTAACCCGATTCTTGATCGGTGGCTTAACTTTTCTTTTCTTCTGATTTTGCTCAGCTCATCAGTTAACTCCGGAACTCATCTTCCTCATCTAATCTCGATCAGTCTCGTCTGCAGCCTCGTCTGATCTCGATCATCTACTTGTGATTTCGTGAGTTCCCCCTCAACTTGTTACTGTAAGTTAGCTTGAATAACACAAGTTGATAATGTTTTGGCATAATTCATCAAAACTAAAATATCCCAACAACTTATCAAAGACATACGATTGTCATCAGACCAGAAGAATGATATACTGCTGGTTTTGCAAGGCGCCGATTCAGTGTACTTGTTAGCCACTAAAATTAAACCGTGCGTATGTGCGGATCGACTATCTTGAGGATATGGCGTGTCGAGGCCATCTGACTAGAATGGACAAAATTGCACGAAGACGGCATGGCCTTTCTGAGCACGTCTAATCAAGCCTGCTAGCTACCTAAAAATAGACCAAAATTCAAATTGCTCTCCAACGGCTAGTTCGATTTCGTGCCTATATATATGAGACCAAACCTTCACAGTAAGATTACGAAAATAATCATCAAGCTCAAGCACAAGCAAGTTTCTGCACGAAGAACACTAAATCGAAGCTCATTTTTTAAGTGTTCATCCCATTGTTCTTAGCATAGAATACTCATCCTCTAGCTTTAGGCTACTTAGACGATAGGATAGTATTCCAGTTGGAACGTTACAAATCTTATACCTAAACACATGTTAGGTTAAGTTTGTTATAGCAAGATTTCAGCCTAGGGTTTCTAGATGGATTTACGGGATTAGTTGAGTGAGAACTTCGTGAAACATCATTGGTTGTCTTGTGTTGGACTAACACATTAAATTAAGTCCAGTTGGTTAAGTTGGTACCCCTGCTGATAGGGAAGAGTGGACGTAGGACAAGTTGTTCAAACCACTATAAATCTGTGTGCCTTTACATTGCTTTACACTTATCTGCACACTACCTGTTTATCTGCATGCATATTCTAAATCTGGTTCAGACTAGCATCAAGCTACTGAACTGTTCAGTTTGACACTTTAGTCATCTGATCTAAAACAGATTGATCAGAATCTTTGTTGAGTAAAACTAATTTTCACACAGGGTTAACTAATCTTCCGCACCATCGGTTAAATTGATAGGCGCTTGGCGATCGCCTTGAGCAATCGATGAAAGTCGGATATCGATCCGTATTCGCCGCCGCTCTAATCAGGCATACCTGCAAATCACACCTGATCCACGAAAATTTTTAGAAGTCTATTTTGTTGGAATTTAGAGGCACGTAAACACGTAATACATGCGCAGCGGAATTAAACAGTTAACCAACAACGAACAATTAATTGCATAATTAAATACGAGTAAACGCGTAAGCGAAATTCTTCGATGAATTGTATCTGATTTTTTCTCTACTATGGTATCCACGTAATCCCCAATCACGGACTTGCGGGATTTGCGGCGTTGAATCCAGAGATGAATTTTGCTAGGAAAATTCTAACTCTAGTTCTTATGGAGAATAATGAATTAAAGTTTTTTCTGTGAATTCCCAAGAGCTTGTATATATAGGGAGACCCAGCTTAAATCTTAAGCTAGCCCAATTAGGAAATAAAATTCCTAATCTTTATTTAAATAAATCTCTAAGATTTGTTTCCTATATATAAAATTTCTACGCATTTAATTTCCATGTATATCAAATCTCTACGGATTTGATTCCATATATATTAAATCCTATAATAATATATCATATATTATTATTGGGAATTCCTATTTAATTAAATCCAATCTAATTAAACATTAATAATAATTCATTCTAAATTAATCTATTATTAATTAATTATCCATAAATTAAATATTAAATCCAATTTAACATTTAATCAACCAATTATAATCCTTAAAAGGGAACTACTTGTTATGTGACCCATAAGCCCTCATATATCGAGTGATTAGTCAAACTAACGGTCTTAATTGAACCCTAGACAAAAAATCAGACATTCTCAATATATGAGGTACGTTGCGAGAAACGTGCAACTACCTGTAACTGAAACATGGGCTATTACGATTTCTTTCTTTCATTCGCGAATACTCGATTAAGTCTTGAACATGATGAAGTGTCTATTCAAACAACTTAATCAATTTATCTCTAATCACTAATTGATCATGTATGTCACACTTAGCCACAAAGTCTAAGTTGACATGCATCGGCTGATGACTTAGATCCAATTATGACGAGAAGATGAGTATTCTCTCTAAATCTACTTCGAGGAATGAATCCTATTTTTGGCTCAACTACCACGCACATGCACTTCGTGATGAACCCAATCCAAGCCATATCTACCCATGGAAGGGTGCAAGCGTCGGTCATGGTCAAAGTTCATTATCCCATACATGTCGTGCGTACTGACCTCAAGTCAAAGGAGTATCGCATCGCTCCCACTAACCGAGACACCCGTAGACACATATAGTGGAACTACATCAAACGGTTTCTCGGATGGGTATACCAATACCCTCTAAGGTATTTGTGCATCCATCATGAGATACCTAGTATCTCGTAGTAAGTGAGATCTTACTACACTCTCTAAGAGTATGATGTAGATCGCACACCAATCTCCATTGCATCATCAATATCCAATTCTTGATGATCCTTGATCGGGGCTATTTGAGAATCATGCTTAATTCATCTGAGTTCTCACAAACTCAATGACAGCAACGACTCATGGGAACACTTGTATGAATAAATGCAAACAGTCAAACATAATATTCAAACAAGTGTATTGCCATACATTAATATTAAGTGCACTATAATATTAAATCAAACTGAATATCATCGAGTATTATGTCCTTACAATAGATTGTCTCTAGGACACTAACAGTAACATATTCACCCCTTCCCTCTAGACTTCTACCCTCACTAAACCCGTTCGGGACCTACAGAAGTCAATCACTTACTATGAATGGAGTGAGACTAACTCAGAGCAAGAAGAACTCAGGATGAAAACACTCAAGCTGTTGGAACTCAGGATGATAGTTCTCCACTGAAGGAAAGCCAACACACTGAAGCTGACCCATCTGAACAAACCCCAGTTTAGACTCTGGTATGTAATGCCGATGAAGATATGGTCACAGCTGAGGCAAACTCTGAATCTATCAACCAAGGAGGAACAAATGTCACTGACAATTAGGGGTGAAAATGGATCGGATATTTCCCGACCGATCCGGAGCCGTATCCGATCGGTATCGAATTCGGTATAAAAAACTAGTATCCGGGCGGATACGGATTCGGATACGGATAGTTGACTTTGGATTCGGAATCGGATTCGGAATACATAATATCCGACCATATTCGAGTTTTCCCATATTTTATTGGATATTATCCGGATAGTAAATTCGGATATCCGATTTTTTTATTTTTTATTATTTTTTTTTAAAAATTAATTTTTTTTTTAATTTTTTTTTTGATCGGGCAAAGTTAGTTGTTAGTAGTTAGTACACCAAGCACCCAAATACTCCACGAAATTACAAATCCATCTTATAACTCCTATAAATCCAAATTCGTTCCCAAAGGGAATCGAACCTGGGTCTTCCATTCAAATGAGGAGCCCAGTGGCCAGGAGGGCTAAGCCCCTGGTTTATATTTTATATTAATATATATATATAATAATATAATATTAGTATTTAATACTTATGTAGGTTTATGTTGTGCTGGAGTGGTGATGATTACGAAGGATATAGCTTTTAGTTTCATATTATTAACAGTAGATATAATTTTTATAATTTGCATTAGAACTTCTATGAAATATTGCATAGGTGGTTTTTTTTTATGTGTTTCAATCACATTTTGATGATTTTCGTTTGAAATATATTATCCGATTATAGTTATTCGAATCCGGCTCGGATTAAGTCCTATATCAAATCCCGTGTCCAGTATCTTAGATATTCGAATTAAATATCTGAATCCGGCTTTTCCGTATTCGACTCCGAATTCGAGAAAAAAATATGGTTTATGATACGGTATAAGCACTATCCGTCCGTATCCGATCCGTTTTCACCCCTACTGACAATGTTCTGAATGGAATTTCCCCTGAGGAAGATGATTCCCTTTCTCCTTTTCTGTTGTTCCCTGAGTTTAATGAATTACCTGAACCTAACATTTTTTATGTTGAGGTTTCTCCTTTCTGTTGTTCCCTGAGTTTAATGAATTACCTGAACCTAACATTTTTTATGTTGAGGATGTTTGGAAATAATCCCAACAGAGGATACTATTGAAGGAGGAGAAAATGGTTAGATAGTCATCCTTCAAGTCCGATTGTAGGTGAAATTTATTTGAAGGAGTTAAAACAAGAAGGTTCCATGAAGAAAGTGCTTTATTTTCTTTGCTTCTTCCTATCTCGAAAAGAACCTACTTAGATTGAAGAAGCTCTTCAAGATTCATTAAGAATTCTTTGCTATCAAGAAGAAAGCTGAATCAATTTACAAGGAATGAAGTTTGGGAGTTAGTAGATAAACCTAAAAGCACAATGTGATTGGAACTAAATGGGTGTTCAAAAACAAGAGAGATGAGAACAACATCATTGTAAGAGACAAGGCAAGGCTAGTTGCACAAGGTTATTCCCAAGAAGAAGGCTTGGATTATGATGAAACATTTGCACCTGTGGCAAGACTAGAAGTCATCAGATTATTTCTTGCATATGTTGGTCACATGAAATTCACAGTCTATCAAATGGATGTGAAGTGTGCATTTATGAATGGTGTGCTTAAGGAAGAGGTTTATGTGGAACAACCTCCTGGCTTATGTCAGAATGACCAAGTTCTGAGCTCAAAAAGCCTTGTATGGCAAAACAAGCACCTAGAGCATGGTATGATAACCTTTCTCAGTTTCTTACTGATCATGGTTTTACCAAAGGAACTGTTGATAGAACCTTGTTTAGGATAGAAGATGAGAAAGATATCTTACTAGTTCAGATTTATGTGGATGACATCATATTTGGATCTCCTAATCATTAGATGTGTGAGAAGTTTTCTACTCCGATGAAAGGAAAGTTTGAGATGTCAATGATGGGGATATGAATTTCTTTCTAGGACTTCAAGTGAAACAATCTAAGGAAGGAATATTCATCAATCAGGCAAAGTACACGAGAGATCTGATTGCTAAATATGGTGTACAACATTGCAATGCAGTTAGGATTCCTATGAATACTAACTACAAGATGGATCCTGATCCTGAAGGCAAATCAGCTAACCACACTGATTATAGAGGGATCATTAGATCATTGCTATATATCACAGTAAGTAGGCCTGATATTACTTTTGTTGTTGGGATATGTGCAAGATACCAAGCTAATCCTAAGGCTAGTCACATGGAAGCTGCCAAAAAGATCCTGAGATATCTTAAAGGCACTGTGAATAGAGAATTATGGTATCTAGTTGAGGATAACCTTCAGTTAACTGGTTATTCAGATGATGATCATGGTGGTTGTAGAATTGATAGGAAGTCCACTTCAGGAACATGTCAATTTCTTGAAAGCAAACTAATATCTTGGTTCTCTAAGAAGCAAACTTCAGTTGCAACTAGTACTACTGAAGCAGAATACATGGCTGTAGGAAGTTGTTGTGCACAGATTCTTTGGCTAAGGCAACAATTGAGGGATTATAAGATTATAGTCAATGAAGTACCTATATTTTGTAACAATAGTAGTCTATTACACAAAATCCGGTATTGCACACCAGATGCGAACATGTTGACATCAGACATCATTTCATTAGAGACCATGTTGAGAAGAAAGATATCAGGATGGAGAAAATTCATACTGATAAACAAGAAGCTGATATTCTTATTAAGCATTTGGCTGAGTCAAGATTTCAGGAATTATCAGTAGAATTAGGGATGTTGGATCCAGGTGAGTAAAATTCACTGAAGACTTCAGATGTATGAAGTTATTCAGGAAAGAATAACTCAGGACAAAAATCTCTCAGGATGGAAAACCGAGACTCGAGGCGATTATTGTTACGATTAGTATTTATTAAGGTTTAAATATTCAATTAATCCTGAAACATATTTGACTCATGCATTTACTCACATGCATTTATTTTAGTCAGTAATCATTTCAAATAAATGACAAAAGGCCTGAACTTTAAGCGGTAATGTTTGAAAGAATTCTATTGGCTAAAATTTCGACAGAGAGCCGAAGGGTTGTCTCGATTAGAGTGAAACATCATTTTTTCACCCTAATTGCTGCTATTTACTCAATATATCTGATATTTTGCTATAAATAGCAAATAACCCTCGAGATTATTTTTTTAATCTCAGATTAAATCTCAACCGTTCATCTAATTTACTCTCTAAGATTTAATCTCAGCCATTGATCTTTAATTCTCAGATCATATATATACCGAAGTGTTTACCTTCGATCAAACACTTTACATTCTTTGCCTATTCAAACTTTCAAATATTCAAAACACTTAATCTTCAAAACCTCAATCCTTCAAATTCCATTTCTCTCATTCTCTGATCATTCTCAAGCTAAATGATTAAGGACCTTACAAAACGAGAAAAACCTTATTTTGAGCATGTGGTGGCCATGATGCGACAACAAAGCCACTACGATTAGAAGAAGAAGCCTAAATATGCTTAAATGCGGCTCGATTCTGATTGGTGAGCAATATGCCGGACTTAGAGCTGTCTCAAGAGGTGTTGCAATTTGTAGTCAACCTTCGTGAAGGAGAACAAGGTTCACTAGTTTCGCAACTAAGTTTGGGAACTTATGCGAAATCAAAAGCAGAGGTTGTATGCACAAAAGAGGTACGATTGACTCTTGATGATATCAATGCTATTTTTGAACTTAGTAATAGAGGGGAGGACCCAGCATTGTATATGTCTGGTAGAGAACATGAAATTTTGGATCATTTTTCAGAGTCTAAAGCAGAATTGAAAGGGGCTCTGCATAAACGATGTTTGTAGCCGAAATACAGAGTGTTGATCGATATTGTGGCCAAGTGCCTGATGAGCACTTGGAGCAAGTGAGCCGGAACAAGTTGAGGCTCATGGACGCAATCGAGGATTCTCCATCTGTTGATTTCAATTGGTTAAAATTTCTAGTTGACTGTATTCTTCCTCAAAACTAGAAGCTGAAATACGCGAGAGGAGCTTTTACGAAGAATGGGAAGGTACTTTTCGGTACGAAGTTAAGCTTTCTTATTGAAACCTTGCCCAGAGATAATATGTTTTTGATGACTAGAGTTGAGTTTTCTCGGAATAGATACATGTTCCGAAAATCTAAGTCTCAGAAGAGGAGACCTACTACTTCAGAAGTCCGAGTTCAACGGCTCAGGAGGAACAGGAAGAGTCTGAATCTGATCAAGATAATGTTTCCATTGCTGAGGTGGCTAAGAGAAAAGTTAAGAAAGTGTGGAAAAATGTCCTGAAGAATCAGAGAAAAGTAAGAAGTCTCTTGAGTTGCTAAAAGTCAAGAGAGAAATTGGAGAAAAGAAGAAGGCTCGGGAAGAGCAGAAACAAAGGAAGAAAAGGCTCAGAACAATTCGTGAGCTGGAGCCAGGAGAAAAATCTCCACTTGATACACTTGCCAAAGTGGTTTCTCAAGCCACTGAACAGGAAACCGTTCATGAAGAAATTCTACATGAAGGAGGAGGAGATGAACAGAACCCTTTCTGCAATACTTAAAGATTATGATGCCAAAAAGGGGAAAAGTTATGATAGACTTGCTCCTTTGCCCGCATTAGAAGGAAAATAGCCTGAAACAGATGTGATCATTCACCGAGGAGGAAAAGGGAAGGAACCTGAAGTGTTGATTCATCCTGAAGCTGCTAAGGAAGCACTGGAACATAGAACTAAAAGGCAATGAGCACAAGAATCGAGCAAGATGGGAGAAGCTCATGGTGTTCTGAACCCTCCGAAACCCTCAACTGCTTTTGTTAAAAAGCCAGTACAGAAAGAAGAAGAAGAAGCAAGTTGAGAAGCCAATCAGGAGAAAACTATCATAAGAATTTTTTTAGTCAGATATTGCTGAAGCCCAAAGGAGTGAAGAGTCTGAAACTGATGATCTTTTTAAAGAGGGCTTTGGAGAATACGATGTTGTCTCGAAGAGAATCAATTGGAATTGGCACAACTCAGTAAAGATGATGGAAGCTATAAAGAGGAGGAAGGCTGATGTTTCTGTGTCAGGGGTAGAAATTACCAGAAAAGCCAGGGAGGAAGCAAAGAGAATCAGGGGTGGATTTCAGAAATTTGTCCTAAGGAGGAGAGGCACTAAACCAAGGAAGAGGCAGTGACCTCATACTGACAAATGGATGCCTATTTAGATGAATGACAAGTGGGAGCAAGCCAAGAGGGAGTTTGTGTTTACTATGATATATTACAAGCTTGGCCTCATTCTATCTCTGACAGAGATGATGCATTCATTGCATATCTGATGAGGAATTTTACTGATATGTGTCAAAAGTGGTTTGACTTGTTTGACACTCTGGGTTATCAGTTGAAGGCTCCAGGACAAATGAAGTATCCACCACCCAAATTCAGAAATGGGATGATCAATTATGATATATGCAGACTTTGTGGATCAAGCTGAGTATCTTGGTGATAGGGAATGATCGAGGATCATTCAGAAAAGAAAGAAGAGAAGAAGAAGAATCTTATGGAATTTTCAACCTTGATCCTCCATCTGATGAAATTTAGTCTGAAGAAGAATGAAGTTGTGTTCTGATGTTCAGTAGAGTAGGATAAATGTTGTATCCTGTACTTATGATCTTTTCTATCAATGAAAACTCTAACTGATTTTTGTTCTGAAAAGATAATATCTCATTATCTTACTAATGTTTTGCCATATTAAACTCTTAGTTACTTGTCTTAGGAAATGAAAACCTAAATAGATGTTAGGTTCTGTTTTCCTTTTGATATTGTAACAAAATGGTTTTGGCATCATCAAAAAGGGGGAAATTATTGGGAGATGAATTTAATAAAGATTTTGATTAGATCCCAAAACCCCTGAGCATGACATGTATCAGAACATTTTGGTAGATCATGATTAGGTTTTCTATAGATGATAGGATCAAGACTATCTGCACCATGTATAGTCAGCAGATATAGATCAGGATAGATAGGGATACTTCAGAAGACCCTGAAATCAGAAGACCCTGAAGACTGAAGATCCTGAAGACAGAAGATCCTGAGGACTGAAGATACTGAAGACTATTTTGTACTGACCCAGAAGAGCTGAACAACTATTTCTGAGTAAATAGAGTTTTGTTCATTCTTTAGTAAAAACAAAGAGAATGTTATACATTCGTGGACGATAAGGAGCATATAAGTTCAGTGTGGTTGACTTAAAAAGAGTTGTTTTGTTTATCTCTGTTCAAAGGAAGACATCAACCAATGAGGAGACGACAACAACGTACTTTACTGATATTAAAAGCGACACATCTCTAAGGAAATGTCAGGACTGATATCTTCCAGTTCACAGAAAGTAGTGATTCGCTGCTTTGGTTACTTGTTACCCAAACCATGCAAGGGCGCGTTCAAACCTTAATGTAGTCGTTTACCACTATCCAAAAGAGGAAACCCTCGATGCTATCCAACGGATAGTTTTTCAAGAGTGACCTTAGAGAGTTGCCTATAAATACCAGTGGTCTTGCAACATTCAAGGTTACGGGAAATCAAGGAACTCGAGAGCTTATTCATATTCAAGTTTATACTGTGAAGCACTCGAAACCCTAAGAATTTTTCAAGTGTTTTATCTTTGAAGAGAGTTCATTCACTAAGCCTAGATTCAAGCATATTCAAAGCTTAGATAGAGATATCCTAGCCTTTTACCTTGTGTTTTATTGTAAAAGGATATCTCACCTTAGTTGGAAACCAACCAAAAACTCAAACCCTTTTGTTAGGTAGTTTGAGTGTGTAGTTGTTAGAAAGTGAGAGTTGTAAAGAGTGAGTAAGTTGCAGGAGTTCAGCCTGAAAACTCAAGAGAAGAAGTTAGTAAGCTGCTTGTGTTCAGTCTGAAAGCTTGTGTGTGTTGAGTTAGTAAGCTGTAGTTTAGTTCTGCCTGAAAACTCATAGTGGAAAGTTAGTAAGTTGCTGAGTTCAGTCTGAAAGCTTAAAGGTAGTAGTAGTAGTGTGTTAAGGAATTTCTCTGAGGATCAGAAAGAGTGGACATAGGAGCTTGAGTCTCTGAACCAATATAACTTGTTGTTTTGCATACTATCTGTTGCATAAATTTCACTGAAAGCATACTAAGTTTTCTGATATTCAGTTGAAATCAATCCACTGAGGTTGCATTAAATTGATCACAGCCTTAACCACTATTTTACTGAGTAACAAAAGATTTTCAGCAAAGTAAAACGAGTATAAACCTAGGGCCTACACATTCTGCATTCTAGATAAGCTAGTATAGATAGTTATCAAACTGATCAACTCATCTGAGTAGTCAGTAAGATTGTTATCTACTCCAAGCTTATTTGGACTCTGTTTTTAAAACTCAGATCAGTTGGGCTAATATGAAGTCTCTGAAAGTCGCTCAGTGTTATTGTCTCAGTAGACTCTGACTCAGAGCACTTTGTGCTTCTCAGGACACTCTGACTCACTGATCACCTTTTGGTGAAAAGTTTAAAAATCACTATATACGTGGATCTCCCCCCATACATGTGTGAGACTCGTTTACCCCGGGACCAACAATTATCTAGGAAAAATATATTAGTGAAAAATTGTTTAGAAAAATATATATGTGCAAGGTTTGAGACTTTGAGCCTTCGTCTGCCATCCAGGGGATCGTGTCACCTGCCATCAATCTAGAGGGACCTAACATGATTAATTTATCCTCTATTTTATTTTATTGCATATAAAAATATTTAAAAGAATTTGCTAAAAGCGGAAGTCGAACCCGCGACAAATAAGCACTGATGACTTGCACTTACCGCTAGGCTACTAATGCCAAAAATTCGAATGTCATGCGCCCGAGTTTTATTACTTTTAAGATTTGAGAAATATAATATTTTTACATATGAAAATTTTCACACTAAACTAACTCATAATTAGAATAACTTGAATCACGAATTTAATGCAAATCAATCAATTTTATTGATTTGTCATTAGCGCCCTTCTGTTTTGACGAAATATTATTTTGATTTGCCAAATAAGAGTACTCGGCCCATAAAATTTGACTGACTTGTACCGTGTATATTAAATATCAATTGTTTAACTATTTAATTTGAAAATTAATTTAATTAAAATTCTCAACATAAATTGATTTAATTTGATATTAATATATAATTTGTACCGCGGCGCATTTAAATTATGTACAATTTTATTTTACTTATAAATGCTCCCACATGCTTTGTTCACCATTGTTGTGGACTTGTAGTGAACAAAGCACGAAAAAATCAATTCCTCTTACTTTTGATTTTAAGAATTTCTCATATATGTATTTGAGATGGTAATTCGGAAATAATTGAAATGGTAAGAGGACTTGATCCGCTCAAGCCCATCCATTTTATTTAGGCACATCTATCTCATCAAAGAGATTTCTTTTTTAGGCCCAATGAATTAGACCACATCTGATTTTATTTTACTTGGCCTAAATCCATCTCCTCTTTATTATGCAAGCAAAGCCCAGTGCTTATCAAAAGTATTTATTTGGCCCAATAACTAAATGCCCATTTTCACTTTGTTTAGCAGACTTCTTGCAACTCCAGCTTTTATAGGTCTCTCACAAGGAAATGTCTTGGAATCTTGGCTGATTGACATAAAAAAATCAAATAGTCAATTTCCCATATTTTTTGGGAACAATTGACACCAATCTCTCAATTGATTTCAAGTAAATTGAAGAACTTGATGAATCAACATGGTGAATGATTGTATTGAAGAAGATGAAGTAGTTACAATTTGGGGAAAATGTCAAGTGTTTACAACTGAAACTGTGGAAATGAACGAATGAATCTAAAATACTATCTAAGGGACCTATTTATAATTAGTGTACAGTCACACTTACTTGAACTATAAAGTATTAGTATCAATTCTAACACACAAAGGTATTAGTTGGTAAAATATTTTAAGAAGTTGATTCTACATCTTTTGATAAATGAAAATCAATCACATTTAGGTTCTAAAAAAGAAAATCATTTCTCTTGCTTCCAACTGCGTGGATGCGAATTTGTATTTTTATTTGTGTGCTTGGTGTGAACATGCAACGGATTTCTAGGCAGGGTCGCGATTGGATTTCTGGCCGAGAAAGAAGTAGCAATGGGAATTTTGGACGAAAAGAAAAAAGGAGTAATCCTTAATAACAGAAGGCCCAAAATATAAACTGGGACTTCATTCTAATTTATACTGATTTAACTCTGGCCAATTACATTAATTCATACACTCATATCATAACATCTATTAATTCATATTATTAAACTTACAAACTAATAATATAGCATTTATGTGTATGTAAATGTTATGGTACTAAATTTATAAAAGTGATGATATCGGTGAATGAGTATTGTGATATTAATTAATATAAATATTGTTTCATATTATGAACAAGTTTTACATGAGAGTTTGTCTTAATGAGCCGATTGACGTTCAGGTGTCATTGTTATGCATTGGGGTGCACCCCCCCACCCCAACTTTTTCCTTCTTAGTACATATAAGTCTATAATTTTCATTTGATTAGCGTTGTCAAAGTGGTTGATTGGTTGGTCATGAAGCTTTGCTTTTTTTTAGACCATGGTTGGATTCCAATCTACTACTTTCAATACATACATCTTTCCATTTTTTGTCTAGATTTTTATAAGACTAAACTTTTCAATTAAATTTCTCATTTCTATTTATTTAAAAATTTGCTCATTTAATAAATATTTCTACTTATATCTATTAATTAAAAAAAATAAAATAGTGTCATCTCTTATATATATTGTTGCTGCATATCATTAAAATTAAATATTTATACACTATATTTTTTTTAAAAAAATCTCGTGTAACACACATATTTTAAAATTTTATGACATATGTACATGTCAATTGTGCGATGAAATATCTTGAAAACAATGTTATTCATTTCTTTAAGAATTATATTTCCAACAAGATTTAAAAAAAAAAAATTGGCCCCCCTCGCTAATACAGGCTCCGCCCCTGGCCAGGGAGAAAGGTACCTTAGATTTCATGCATCCTCTATATCAATGTTTTCAAAATCGGGTTGAACCGGGAACCGGCCGGTAACCCGGTTAAAAAACACATATATAACCAGATTTCAGGTTGAACCGGTCAAAACCCTGTTCAACCGGAAAAAACCGGTTTTTTTTTTAAATTAAATTATTAATTTATATTAAATATTTAAAATTTTAAATCTATATTCCTCTCACAGTTTTCTCCAACACTTTCGATGTGGGATAAATGTATGAGGTAGGAAAAAATTTATAAAATATGATATGAAAAGTTATAAAATATATACTTAAATTTTTATATGTGTATATTTATTTTGTTTTTTTAACTAAACATAGAAAACGGTTGAACCGCCGGTTGAACCGATCCGACCGGTTGAACCGCTGACCGGTGGTCTGTCTGGTTCGATCACCGGTTCGGTTATGAAAACATTGCTCTATATCCTTTATAAGTAAAAAGATTTATAAATTTTGTGTCTAACATAATGGTAATTTAGTTTTTCCCATATATAGGGTCTTTGGTTCGATTTCCATTTTTTTACAAATCACTTCTTTATTATTTATATTATTTTTCTCTTACATATATTGGATTTTAGAGAAGGGGCCGCATGTATATTTTATATGTTGCTTCATATATAGTGTTTTTAACCACACATTTTAAATATATTAAATAAAAATACAATATACATTACGGAATTTATTTTTGCCGAAGAAGGTCTCATGGTGAGATGATTCATTAATTGATATGAATTCACACTTATTCCTTTTAAAATATTAAAGTGTTATTCTCTACCATTTCATGCAAAACCTACTTTATATTATACTCACTTCTTCCCATTTTGTTTGTCATTTTAGAGTGTTCCACACGAATTAAGAAAGTTAATAAGTAGCAATAAATAAATGTATAATTCATCATTTTTACCCTTTTATTTATCTATATGATTTTTTCATGTATACTATTACAAAAATTAAAGTAAGGGCAAAATTGATATATAATATTTAGTTCTCCTAGATTATTGTAAAATAATAATTGTTTTGAGATAAAAATTCTTCTCTAGAAAGACAAATAAAATGGAACAGGATCACGATTAATTTTAAATTTATTTATATATTTAATTTTCTTTTTATTTTATATGTGTGCCAATTCAATTCTTATATCGGCCACTAGTCTTAATCTTAATCTGTTTCATCCATACACGCAGAATCGAAAATTAATCTTAATTCGTTTGTATATGAATTATTTACGAATATCTTAAGTAATAAGCAACAAAAATACCTAAGTGTGTATATACTTCACGTCAAGACTTTTCTTTAAATGCATAAATTTTGTGTACGTATATAGTTCACTTCACGTCAAGTATTTTCTTTGAATACATAAATATACGATATTTATACGAATTATAAATAAATATACGATATTTATGTCAAGTGGTGTAGACTTGAACTTAATTAGAAGTATGTTTCTCTCTACGTCTTAAGTTCGGAATCCTTTAATTGCGATCAAGTTTTGAGATGATTCAGTCTATATAGAACTTCTTTTTGGCTTGAACTGGGACCCCCGCTAGTAGGGACAGATCTAGAAAATTTTCATGATGGGGGCAGTGGCACAAATAAAACATAAATATGAAGAACATTAGAAAATGAGGTTGTGACTGAGGAGTGGAATTTGGAAACGTGTTATCCGCTACCCTGTTGGAACATGGAGAGGTGGTTAGAATGAGTCCTACGATCTGAGGGTCCTATGCGAAAAAAAGGGGACTCACCCTAAGATACAAAATAGAAACACTTTTTATCATTAACTACAAGTCATTTATTTCATTACTATTAACTACAAAATTACATCTAATTTGACAATAATGTCCCTTTCCATATTTTCCTCAAATTTTGAAACTCACACCCCTACCCAAAGTCTTCTCTCTTAGTACGAAAAAATTGTTCAACAAGAATATTTTCCTCATGTCTCCTCTCATGAAAATTTTAAGATCTGCAAATTGACAATTTTCTTCATACCTACGTTTATCATTGTATGCAATTTGATACGCATTTAACAATTTCATCATATTTAAAAAATATATATATATATATATATATATATATGTGTGTGTGTGTGAATTGAAATTCAAATACAATTTTTTTTTAAAAAAGTAAGAATATACTCCCTCCGTCCTAGAAGACTTAGCACACTTACTTTTTGCTCGTGTTTTTGCGTGCGAGTTGTTTATTAGTATTTGAAATAATAAAGTGACTTTTAAGGCGGGGTATGATAGTCTTAACCCTCCTCTGTCATAAACATTTTTTAAAATTACTTTATCATTTTAAATAGTAATAAAAAACTCGCTCGCTAAAACACGAGCGGAACAATAACTGTGCAAAGTCTTCCGGGAAGGAGGGAGTATAATTTTAAAAAATATATGTGAATTGAAATTCAAATATAAATTTTATAAATAAGAATACTCGAGTTATTTATCTACCAAGGCCCGGTAATCCTATTTATCCTTTTATAATTGCACATGAGAAGATACAATACAATTTCTCATTGTCAAATTTAAGTTTTCATATAAAAATACTAAAAACATTTACAAATAAAATAAAATTGGCTTTGTAATTTTTTTATATGTGCAATATTATTTTGCACATACGAATTGTGAATATGTGCAAAAAAGATTGCACACAGAACTAAATATTTTCCACAAGTAAAAATAAATTGCACATAGTATAAATATTTTTGCACGTGTGCAAACTACAAGTTTTGCACAAAATATTAAATGTTTTGCACATAAAATACTAAAAACATTTACAGTCTTCCTCGAGGAATCTGACCTGCCTAGATACAATCACTGGTTGTTTCTCCGATAGATAGAAGTAATATCATTTAGTTTCCTTAGGATATCCTACAAAATAACCCTTTTCACCTTTGGATTCCAATTTGTCGGTGAGCATCTTTTTCACAATCACGGGGCTACCCGTTGGCTTCTTGCCACACCATAATTCATATGGTGTATGCTCAACTAATTTTGATGGAATCCTGTTTAGAATGTAGATTGAGGTTTGTAACGCATATCCCCATAAGAATGTCGGAAGAGAGGAAAAAGTCATCATGGACCTCACCATGTCTAACAGGGTTTGGTTTCTCCTTTTAGACACACCGTTCATCTGAGGTGTTCCGGTAGGAGTCCATTGTGACTGGATTCCATGTAACTTCAAGTAATCAGTGAATTCATGGCTAAAGTATTCACCTCCTCGATCTGATTGAAGAATTTTGATACTCTTACCAAGTTGCTTCTCTACTTCAACTTTAAACTCCTTGAATTTCTCAAACGATTTGGATTTGTGTCTCATAAGATACACATACCCGTACCTCAAGAAATCATCAGTAAAAATGATGAAGTATCCGCATTGACCCCTAGCTAGAGTGGGCAATGGTCCACAGACATCACTATGGAACAAGGCCATAAGAAGATAGAACTTGAAGAGATTCAAGAACCACAAACTAACAAGGAGATTGATGTCTTGTCAAAACAACATGAAAAAGAATCAGTAGGAGTATTTAGCAGCTCACATGGTGGAAGTTTGTCACTAAGTGATCCTCTTTCAGCCAGCGGGAGTGTAATTGGAGTTGCATTGCCCGAACAACGAACTCCAAGTAGGCTGAATGAGAACAACATAGTTCAAACCCCTGCTCAAGAGGCATCTGGAAGTGCTCAAGGAACATCCGGAAGTGTCGCTCTTGAGGCCTCTCCGGTCAACGATGAAATCGGTGTACCACAAATATTTAACGATCGAAATGTGCAGCCTGAACAACCACAACTCCAAAAGTCCACTAGAGTTCGTAATCCGATTACTAGATACTATGGTTTCCTCGTGGAAGAACATGATGACGTGGAGATCCCGGATAAAGACGAACCTAGAACTTACACTGAGGCAACATTAGTTGTTGACTCAAAGAAGTGGCATAAAGCCATGAAATTCTAGATGGACTCAATGTACGTCAATCAAGTCTGGAGCTTGGTTGAGTTGCCGAAAGGGGTTAGACCCATAGGTTGCAAAAGGGTCTTCAAGCGTAAGACTGATGCAAATGGCAAAGTACAAACCTACAAGGCTAGGTTGGTGGCAAAAGGATATAGTCAACGTGAAGGCATCGATTATGATGAGACTTTCTCACCAGTTGTTAAGATCAAGTCCATTCGAAGTTTACTTGCGGTAGAAGCACATCTAGATTATGAGATTTGACAGATGGACGTCAAAACAGCTTTCCTCAATGGGAACATTGATAAAGAAGTGTTTATGACTCAACCTGAAGGTTTTATATCAAAGCCAAAATCTAATCTTATGTGCAAGCTTAAACGATCCATTTATGGATTGAAGCAAGCTTCTAGGAGTTGGAATATCCGATTTGATGAGGTTGTCAAATCATTTGACTTCATCAGAAACTCGGAAGATCCGTGCGTCTATCGAAAATGCAATAGGAAGAATATTGTCTTCATAATTGTGTATGTCGATAACATACTCATTATGGAAAACAATATCACACTCATGCAGTCCGTGAAAGAATGGTTGTCAAAGACCTTCATGATGAAGGATCTTGGTAAAGCCTGCTACATCTTAGGGACCAAGATCCATAGGGATAGATCCAAGAGGATGTTGGGGCTGTCACAGTCAACCTATGTAGACAAAGTGTTGAAGCGATTCACGATGGAGAACTCTAAGAGAGGTTCTCTGCCGGCATGTCATGGGATAAAGCTGTCTAAGAAGGATTTTCCCTCTACAGACGCTGATATCCGGCGCATGAAGGACATACCATATGCATCCGCAATTGGGTCCATCATGTATGCTATGACTTGCACGAGGCCAGATGTGGCCTTTGCTGTCAGCACCACTGGTAGATACCAACAGAATCCGGGTGAGCCTCACTGGATTGCTGTCAAGAACATTCTCAAGTACCTCAGACGTACTAAAGATTGCTTCTTGGTCTATGGAGGTCAGTCAGAACTAGTAGCTACTGGTTATGCGGACACAAATTTCTAATCTAACTGTGATGATTACAAATCTCAATCAGGCTATGTGTTCACTCTCAATGGTGGGGCGGTTAGTTGGAATAGTACCAAACAAGAGGCTATCGCGGATTCAACAATCGAAGTTGAGTACATTGCTGCGGCGGAAGCTGCTAAAGAGGTTGTCTGGATAAAACAGTTCTTAAATGAACTAGGGGTAGTTCCGAATGCCGGAAGTCCAATAATGCTGTATTGTAACAACTCTAGTGCGGTTGCGCAAGCTAAGGAACTGAGATCCAATAACATAAACAAGCATGTACCGAGGCGTTATCACTTGATAAGAGAGATAAACGCTAGAGGAGAGATAGAGTTAGAGCGTGTTCCTAATGAAGATAATTTGGCTGATCCTTTCACCAAAGCTTTGAGTACTCATGTACACACTAGACATTTCAATGGTCTAGGGGTTAGGCATGTAGGTGATTGACTCTAGTTCAAGTGGGAGATTGTTAGTATTAGTGTCCTAGAGACAATCCTTTGTATGGACATAATGCTAAGATAATATTCTGTGTTGGTTTAATATTATCGTTTATTTAATATTAAATGTATGACATTTTACTTATTAGAATATTATGTTTGATTATTTGCATTTGTTCTTATTTATGTTCCCTTGAATCGATGTTGTCATTGAGATGTGAGAACTCAGATGACTTAAGCGTGATTCTCAAATAGCCCCGATCAAGGATCATCAAGAATTGGATATTGGTGATGTATTGGAGATTGGTGTGCGATTTGCATCATACTCTTAGAGAGTGTAGTAAGATCTCACATACTACGAGATATTAGGTATCTCATGATGGATACACAAATACCTTAGAGGGTGATGGTATACCCATCCGAGCAACCGTTTGATGTAGTTGCACTGTATGTGTCTACGGGTGTCTCGGTTAGTGGGAGCGATGCGATACTCCTTTGACTTGAGGTCAATACGCACGACATGTGTGGAGTGATGAACTTTGACCATGACCGATGCTTACACCCTTCCATGGGTAGATATGGCTTGGATTGGGTTCATCACGAAGTGCATGTGCGTGGTAGTTGAGCCAAGAATAGGAATCATTCCTCAAAGTGGATTTAGAGAGAATATTCATCTTCTCATCATAATTAGATCAAAGTCATTGACCAATGCACATCAACTTAGACTTTGTTGTCAAGTGTGACATAAATGATCAATTAGTGATTGGAGATAATATGATTAAGTTATTTGAATAGACAATTCATCATGTTCAAGACTAATCTAATATTCGTGAATGAAAGGAGGAAATCGTAATAGCCCATGTTACAGTTACATGTAACTGCACGTTTCTCGCAACGTACCTCATATATTGAGAATGTATAATTTATTTTCTAGGGTTCAATTAAGACCGTTAGTTTGACTAATCGTTCAATATATGAAGGCCTATGGGTCATACAACAAGTAACTCCCGTGTACAGATTATAGTTGGTTGATTAAGTATTAAATTTGATTTAATATTTAATTTATGGAGAATTAATACTATATTAATTTAGAATTAATTATTATTACTATTTAATTAAACTAGATTTAATTAAATAGGAATCCCAAATAATATTATGGAATATTATTGTAGGAAAATATCCGTAGGGAAAAACATATCTTTGAGATTTTTTTGCAAGATTAGGAATTATCTTCCTAATAAAGATGGCTTAGGATTTAAGTCAGTCTCTCCCTATATATATGACATCCCGGGATTCATTATTTACTACAACAAGAAAACTTAGTTTCTCCATAAAATTTAGAATATGATTTTTCCTAACAAATTACGTGTCAGATTCAACGCTGGCAAATCTGTTAGTGTTAGTGTCCTAGAGACAATCTATTGTAAGGATATAATACTCGATGATATTCAGTTTGATTTAATATTATAGTTCATTTAATATTAATGTATGGCAATGCACTTGTTTGAATATTATGTTTGATTGTTTGCATTTATTCATACAAGTGTTCCCATGAGTCATTGTTGTCATTGAGGTTGTGAGAACTCAGATGACTTAAGCATGATTCTCAAATAGCCCCGATCAAGGATCATCAAGAATGGGATATTGATGATGCAATGGAGATTGGTGTGCGATCTGCATCATACTCTTAGAGAGTGTAGTAAGATCTCACTTACTACGAGATACTATGTATCTCATGATGGATGCACAAATACCTTAGAGGGTATTGGTATACCCATCCGAGAAACCGTTTGATGTATTTCCACTATATGTGTCTACGGGTGTTTCGGTTAGTGAGAGCGTTGCGATACTCCTTTGACTTGAGGTCAATACGCACGACATGTGTGGGATGATGAACTTTGACCATGACCGACGCTTGTACCCGTCTATGGGTAGATATGACTTGGATTGGGTTCATCACGAAGTGCATGTGCGTGGTAGTTGAGCCAAGAATAAGATTCATTCCTCAATGTGGATTTAGAGAGAATACTCATCTTCTCATCATAATTGGATCAAAGTCATCGGCCGATGCACGTCAACTTAGACTTTGTGGCTAAGTGTGACATACATGATCAATTAGTGATTAGAGATAAATTGATTAAGTTATTTGAATAGACACTTCATCATGTTCAAGGTTAATCGAGTATTCGTGAATGAAAGGAGGAAATCGCAATAGCCCATGTTACAGTTACAGGTAGTTGCACGTTTCTCGCAACGTACCTCATATATTGAGAATGTTTGATTTATTGTCTAGGGTTCAATTAAGACTGTTAGTTTGACTAATCTCTCGATATATGAGGGCCTATGGGTCACACAATAAGTAACTCCCGTGTACGGATTAGAGTTGGTTGATTAAGTATTAAATTAGATTTAATATTTAATTTATGGAGAATTAATAATATATTAATTGGAATTAATTATTATTACTATTATTTAATTAAATTAGATTTAATTAAATAAGAATCCCAAAATAATATTATGGAATATTATTGTAGAAAAATATCTATAGGGAAAAACATATCTTTGAGATATGCTTCAACAGGATTAAGAGTTATCCTCCTAACTAAAAGATAGCTTAAATCTTAGGCTAGTCTTTCCCTATAAATATGACACCCTTGGATTCATTATTGACACAGAAATAACAAGAGTTCTGATTCTCCGTAAAATTTAGATTATGAATTTTCCTAGCAAATTCCGTCTCAGATTCAACACTGGCAAATCCTTGCAAATCTGTTCACGGGGATTACGTGGATACCATAGTTGAGAAATTTGTCTTTGATCTGCTGTAAGGTTTCTCTTTATGTTTATATGTACTCACTTATGCAATTGTGTGTTCGTTGTTGGTGAACTATTTATTTCCGCTGCGCATGTATTGCGTGTTTACGTGCCTCCATATTCCAACAAAATCTGTGCAAATATGTCTACGGGGATTACGTGGATACTGTAGTTGAGAAATCTGCTATTGAATTACTGTAAGATTTCTCGTTATGATTAATTGTTCTTGTTTATGCAATTAACTGTTCGTTGTTGGTGAACTATTTAATTCCGCTACGCATGTATTACGTGTTTACGTGCCTTTATATTCCAACATATGGTCCCCCGGATTAGTCAGTTTTTATAAATAAATAAAAAATTACAACAATATTAATGATTGAACTTTTTAACTATAATTGAAGATAGTGATTAAATTGATACTTAACATAAAAATCGTGTATTTATTTAAAATTTACCCAATAACATAATAATAACTAGCGCAGTGCCCGCATGTTATGTGGGAGTTTTTAATATTTAATATAAAATTTTTATATTATTACTTTAAAATTTTTAAAATATATTAATATGCAATTAATTACCACCTACGCCATCACCCTTACTAAAATAATATAAGAAATTACCAATATCAAATTTTTTATTAGTGAGAGTATTAGTATATATATACACCACACACATAGCTCCATATCCTATAAATTTATATTTCTTGCAAATTTTAATTTTATAAATAAATAAATAACACATATAAATGTTTATATTAAAAAAATTATATGAGTTAGGAATTTTATTATATTTTGATTATATAATTTAATTAATAATAATCGAAATTATAGATAGCATATAGTTTTATTATTTATTTTTAATTTAGTTTTGAATGGATTTATTATTATTTTATCATATATGATAGGTTGAATTATTATAACCATGTGAATAACATTAACTATATTCATATTATTTTAAATAATGATAATAATAATTTTATATTATAATGAAATATTGAATTGATTGAGTCAATTATTCCTTTTATAATATTTTATTTAAACTATTAATACACATGACACATATCAAAATACCAAACTCTCTATATAATTGACGCATCATCAAAAAATTATCAAAAGATGATACATAAGTAATAAAAACTATTTTGATACAAAACTCTTTATATAATTGATACATCATTAAAACTCATCAAAATATGACACATAAACAATAAAAACTCTCTTTTAGTAGTACAGAGGGATTTCTTTGAAGTGAAAAATAAAATTAGCGTTTCATGTTCAAAGCATATGCATGTGTTTGCGTCGTCCGAATGATTGAATGACTTCTAAATATAAATGTGGGTGATAAGATATGCACATGGGAACAGGAATGGATGTGTTCGTTGGAATGGTACGTCTATTTTGCTAGAAATAGTTTGGTGTGGATAATTATGATCCGATATATCTACTGCATTCTAATCTACCTACCGGTCTATGGTCCCAACTCCCAATCATTTTAGAACACTAACACGTTTCTTTACTACATTTATATATGCATTTTATAAAAACATTCAATTTACTTAAAGAAGTAGTTTATTTATATTGAATCGTGCAATTACTTTTTTTATTAACACTTACACAGTTCAATGTAAATAAGTTATATCTTTCAATGTAATAAATTGCATGATTCTAAAATGCACTATGAATACACGGTGCATCTGAATGCATACAAGACTTTGCCGTAAAAATTTATCACTGTTTAAAAAATATTTATTTTTTAAACAGTGATAATTTTTATTTATAACACTGATAATTTTTATACATAAAAGTGATAATTTTTATGTATAACGATGATATTAATGAAATAGAAGTATGGGATCACACAAATATTTGTCAGCATTTTAAAATTTTCAGATAAATTAAGAATATATTTTGTATCAGAATTAACATTAATTAATAATATTCACACCCGCATTTGTATAAATATTTAAATATTGAATGACCATGAAAATAAATTAGTAAAGGTATATGAGATGATGGGAGAAGAAAATAGGCATAATGCATCAAAATGCCACTGAACTATCACTTTCTATTTTGAAAGGTCCCTAAATTAACTATCATTTTCCTAGCTTAATGTTGTACATTAAAATATGACACATCGGCTCAATATCAATGCTATTATATTCAGATCAATTCCCAATAACAACAAAAATATCTCTAACAAACGGTAAAAAAAGGGTC
Source organism: Stenogyne calaminthoides (assembly GCA_037126765.1). Taxonomy (NCBI): domain Eukaryota; kingdom Viridiplantae; phylum Streptophyta; class Magnoliopsida; order Lamiales; family Lamiaceae; genus Stenogyne; species Stenogyne calaminthoides. The sequence continues at coordinate 14,961,132 of JBBCBC010000023.1, read as the reverse complement.
TTATAAAACAAAATTATTGTTGGGATATTTTAGTTTTGATGAATTATGCCAAAACATTATCAACTTGTGTTATTCAAGCTAATTTACAGATAACAAGTTGAGGGGGAACGTAAGAACAAGTTGAGGGGGGACTCACGAAATCAGGAAGAAGATGATCGAGATCAGACGAGGCTGCAGACGAGACTGATCGAGATCAGATGAGTTAGATGAGTTCCGAGTTAACCGATGAGCAGGCAAATCGAGATAGTCGAGTCCAAGTGACACGAGAGGGTCAAGAAGTAAAAGTGACTGAGGGTCGATGTCCGAATTCAAGAGCCGAACTCAAGAAGCCCGAAAGTCGGTATGCCCGACGTATAAGGTTCAAAGAGAAGTCTCCGAATCAAGAAAAACGAGACTCAATAAGTTTCAAGAAATCAAGACTCAAGAAGTTTCAAGAAACCGAAGACTCGGAAGTTTCAAGAAATCAAGACTCGAGAAAACTGAAGACTCAGAGAAAATTGAAGACTCATTAAGTAACTGAAGACTCAGTATGTCACTGAAGACACTGAGACTCAGATAAACCTGAAGACTCAGATAAAACTGAAGACTCAGTATGTCACTGAAGACACTGAGACTCAGAGAATCCTGAAGACACTGAGACTCAGAGAATCCTGAAGACTCAGATAGAACTGAAGACTCAGTATGTCACTGAAGATCCTGAGACTCAGAAGAACCTGAAGACTCAGAGAATCCTGAAGACTCAGAAGAAATTGAAGAATATAGCCGTTAGATTCAGCTGACGTGGACCAATGAGAGGAAGACAATCAGCCTGAAAAAGTTGCAGAACTTACAGAATAGTATGGATTTGAATGTGATTCTCTCCAACGGTAACATTCAAATCCACACTATAAATACAAGATCTTCCATCAAATTAAGTGTGGAGAATGTGGAAAAAGATGTTATAGAGCCAAGAGCCATATACTCAAGGCATTCCCACCATAGAACACAAGTCTGTAGACATACAAATACATTCATGAGTGTTCCCAATCTAAGCAACCCACGATATATCCTAAGCTTAGAGAGACTTTCCCAACCTTAGCATTGAGGTTAAACAAATGTACGGAAAAATCTCACCCTAGTTGGAGACATCAACCAAACCCAAACCCTATTGTTAGGTAGTTTGTGTGAAGTTGTAAAGAGTTAGTAAGCTGCAGTGAGTCAGCCAGAAAACTCAAGGTAGAAAAAGTGAGTAAGCTACAGTGAGTTAGCCTGAAAGCTTGTAGGCGATCCCGTTAAGGGTGATAAGTCTCGTTTGAGTGAGAGCTCTAAATATCTGGAGGCGAGCCCGAGAGGATGATAAGTCAAGTTTGAAGGAATTTCCCTAGGAACAGGGAGAGTGGATGTAGGAGCTTAAGTCTCTGAACCACTATACTTTGTTGTGTTCTTTATTGTTTTACGTTCTTATCTTGTCATATGCATTCGATTATAAGCAAAACACAACACATGGACTTAAAACGCAAAAATCTGGAATCACCATTCCTTCACCCCTGTTTTTATATGCATTTCATGATTTTTCCGCATTTCATGGGTTTTTCACCGGGACAAACAATTGGTATCAGAGCAGGAGTTCAAAAGATCACCTTTAATGTGATCACCTGAACTGATCTTTTTAAATGAAAACCTGTTTCTTTAAAAATGCATATATTTTAATGTTTTGGCTTCATTATCAAAAAGGGGGAAATTGTTGGGATATTTTAGTTTTGATGAATTATGCCAAAACATTATCAATTTGTGTTATTCAAGCTAATTTACAGATAACAAGTTGAGGGGGAACGTAAGAACAAGTTGAGGGGGAACTCACGAAATCAGAAGAAGATGATCGAGATCAGACGAGGCTGGAGACGAGACTGATCGAGATCAGATGAGTTAGATGAGTTCCGAGTTAAGCCCATGAGCCGTCTGAAATCAAATGTGAAGAAAAGCTAAAAGCCAACCGAAATCGGAAGAAGGTTGCGGATCGGAAGATGGGCAGATGAGACTGATCAAGATCAGACGTGATTGAGATCAGATATGATAACCTGATATGCTAACCTCGATGCTGACACGACAAGATCCTCGAGATGTTGACTGAAGATGTGTTGATCTCGATCACGAAATGGACGATCAGTAAGAAGAAATATAGCTCGAAATAAGGACCCGAGGGCGGATGAAGTAAAAGTGATCACGAGGGTCGATGTTCAATTCGTAAGAGCAACTCGAGAAGCCCGAGTGTCAAGATGCCCGATCGATAAGGTCCGGCCAAGAGAAGTCTGCTGAATCAAGAAACACGAGACTCGAAAGGTTCAAGAAACCGAAGACTCAAAAGAAGTTTCAAGAAATCAAGACCGAGAGAAAATCAAGACTCGATGAAGTAATCAAGACTCGGTATGTCATCAAGACACCGAGACTCGTAAAACCTCAAGACTCTCGGAGTAAAATCAAGACTCAAAGATAAATATCAAGACACCGAGACTCGGAGAATCTCAAGACTCGAGAGAAATCAAGACTCAAGATGTCATCAAAGATCCTGAGACTCAGAAGAACCTGAAGACTCGGAGAATCCTGAAGACTCAGAAGAAACTGAAGAATATAGCCCGTTAGATTCAAATTGGCGTGGACCAATGAGAGGAAGACAACCAACCCGAAAAAAGCTGCGGAACTTACAGAATAGTATGGATTTGAATGTGATTCTCTCCAACGGTAACATTCAAATCCACACTATAAATACAAGATCTTCCATCAAATTAAGTGTGGAGAATGTGGAAAAAGATGCTACAGAGCCAAGAGCCAAGAGCCATATACTCAAGGCATTCCCACCATAGAACACAAGTCTGTAGACATACAAATACATTCATGAGTGTTCTAAAACTCAATCAAAGCAACCCACGATATATCCTAAGCTTAGAAAGATTTTCCCAACCTTAGCATTGAGGCAAAACAAATGTACGGGAAAATCTCACCCTAGTTGGAGACATCAACCAAACCCAAACTCTATTGTTAGGTAATTTGTGTGAAGTTGTAAAGAGTTAGTAAGCTGCAGTGAGTCAGCCAGAAAACTCAAGGAAGAAGAAGTGAGTAAGCTACAGTGAGTTAGCCTGAAAGCTTGTAGGCGATCCCTTGAAGAGTGATAAGTCCCGTTTGAGTGAGAGCTCGTTAAATATCTGGAGGCGAGCCCGAGAGGGTGATAAGTCCAGTTTGAAGGAATTTCCCTAGGAACAGGGAGAGTGGATGTAGGAGCTTGAGTCTCCGAACCACTATACTTTGTTGTGTTATTTATTGCTTTACGTTCTTATCTTGTCATATGCATTCGATTATAAGCAAAACACAACGCATGGACTTAAAACGCAAAAAATCTGGAATCACCATTCCTTCACCCATGTTTTTATATGCATTTCATGATTTTTCCGCATTTCATGGGTTTTTCACCGGGACAAACAATGCTTTTACTTTGTATAACCAAACTGAATTTCTATCTTATTTACTGAAATAAATTATTTATCACTGATGCTTTAAATATCATTGAATGTTACATATATTTACTACGTAACTGTTCAATAAATAGTACGTGTTACATTGTAGTTAATTTAGTGATACCAGATCACAGAAGATTAAATTAATAGTCCCTTGTAACTAAAAGTACACCGTTCACGACCTAGATGGAAATGAACAATCCATCGTGAAAGGTTGAAGTGTAAGGCTCAGATTGGCTTGTCTTGACCAAGAGATTACACTAGTGCATGACTGATGCACTGGATAGGACCTACAGGAGGATAAATTCTTCAGCACTGAACTAGGAAGAATTACACCTCAGTGGTTCGTTATTTCTTAATCTTCGTCCCTTAAATAGGATTGTGTGTGGTTAGTAATTATTGCTTTGACTTATGACGGGTAGAGAATCAATGAGATTCAATATTTTATATCTTGGGCAATATTATTGGTCACATGTGATTGCTAAGATTTAATACGAAGAATCGTGTGCAAGTACGATTGTTCGATTTGCCCCCTTGGGAGGTTCATAAGATTTATCATACCAAATCTTGCAAGTGGAATTTGTTTTCGGTATCGATAATAATGTTGAACCGTTCCTTGACCAAGGACAAAAATATATTAATTAATGGAAAGCTATTTCAGTGGCTTGAATTAATTAATGGGCTAGATAATCTTAAACACGGGAAATAATAACCGGGAGCAATATTAACAGTAATATGGGTTAAGATGGATAGTACAATATTAATTATGTAGTGGGATTAATTAATATTTATGGGCTTGAATAATATTGTGGCTCAATATTGATAATTCAAGATCCATTGGAAGGTCCAATCTTAATTCTCCTAAAGGCCCCTCAAATAGCCCAAACATAAAGTCCAATAACTGAAAAAGATGTTTAAAATAAATAATTTTTTGTTGCTATTTTTCCTAAAATTTTTGAAAAATATGAATAAAAGGGGAGAAAGATTTTCTTTGAATTTTGTTATGGAATGAAGATATGTATTCTTGGAATACAAGATTATCTCATTAAATTCAAGAAATCTCCCACTTGGTTATTTATATTAGAATCTTCAAAAATAAAGAAAAAGAAGGAAAAGAAAGATTTTCTTGATTTTCTTGAAAAGATATTATTGAAGATATGTATTCTTGGAATACAAGTATATCTCATAAATTCAAGAAGATCCAAATCTTGGAATCTTTATCCTCCTTTTTCGAAAATTCCATAATAAATAAGAGAGTGGGATTTTTATGGAATATTTAATTATGGAGAAAAGAATATATTGGATATATATTCAAGATTTCTTGGAGATCAAGAAAGAGATTTTCTCTCCCCTTTTTCCATGAAAAAATCGGCCAACACCTCTTATAAATAGGGGATGATTCTTTCATCCCCAAGTGTAATTCCATGTGTTGAAAAAAATTAGAAATCCACAAAGGTGGTGCAACATATAATTTTTTTTCTTTTGTTAATTGTTCGCGAGCATCCTACCACCGGATTGACGAGCAAGGACTTGGAAATACTTGGGAAGGTCTTTTGGTGTGTTCGTGTCAACGAAGTCCATTGCCATTCCAAAAGGTTAGTTCACGTAAACCCGTAGCAATTCCGCATGCGTAGGATTTATGTGAACTGTTTATATGCATGATTTGTTGTTGAATTATTATTTGAATTAATATAGGATTAATTCATGCAAGTAATAATTGTTAGAATTAAATTTGTATTTAAATATTCATCCCGAATAGATCCGGACAATTAATTCTCCAACAACTAGTATCAGAGCCTCGGTTTCAGGCACTGAGTTTTAAATTGTAATTTAATTCATTTTCATTAAATTTGAAATTGGATAGTAGAATTGCTTGATCTTTTTTGCTGGTATCCAATTGTCATGGTATTTGATGAATTTTTATATTTATGCATGCATATAAATTGTGATTTTTAATTTGATTCGTTCGAATTCGTTTTGCCTCGTGAGAAAATCCACTAGTAGATTAGGATTTATATGATTCGTTCAATGTAATAGACTAGTCTAGATCTAGGTGTATTTATTTTTTTTAAATAAATTGTAACTGGATCGTGAGCCAAGACGAAGACGATGAATTAAAGACGGATAGATCCAAATCAGCAAGAAGCGCGCCGCGGCCACGCCAAACACGCTGGCTGAGGCAAGCACGCTGATGGGGGCGACGTCAGACGCACAAAGGTACAGCCGAGGCCGGATCGAGGCCACGGGCGCGGAAGCAGCACCATGCTCGATCGGGCGATGCGCGGTGAAGGCGCAGGTTTGCATGAGCAGCAAAGGCAACGGGCGGCTGCGTGCTCGCACGGGCCGGGCGAGGGCGCGGCACGCTACGCGCTTACCGAGGGTCAGCTGAAGGATCCGCGGCGACGGTGCTTGGGCTTCATACAAGACGAAAGCGGTATTTGACGACACGCCGCCGGGAGTGTAAGGCGACGCGACTTCGACCGTGGAGTCAGTCACGACGCTGTTTGACGTGGACGGGTTCTATTCGAGATAATCAAACGGGAGCTTTTCGAGACGTACGATGAAGGCAAAGAAGATGATTTCTTGAGATCAAGACATGACAAAAATTAACCGTGACAATTGGATATATATGCCCAATGTGTTTAATTTTGTTTTGATGTTTGTGCATTATTTTATGCTTATTTAAATTGTGTTTGAATATGCGATGCATGAGAAAATATTTTGAAAAATCTCACATTCGAAAATTACTAAGTATGTTTAAATAATTAATTGACAATTTTATTCCGGATAATAAAATTGAATTAATTTTGACCTCCATGATTTATTTATTTGTGAATTCTTTTGGAGAAATTCCCCGGACAGGTCAAAAAAGATGGCTTTCACATGAATAAATTCCAAACGGATGATTGTGGATTATTATTAGTGGCGACGATGACCCTCCCCACGAGGCTCGTTCAAAGCGAAATAATAATTCTGTATTTAATCATGGTTATTACTTAGGTATAAAATTGATATGCATATACTTCCCCGAAGTCCCTGTCAATTTTATATTGGTAAAGTGGGAGCCAACTATTAATCTGGATATTAAAGGTTTGTAATTGTTTTCTTGTTTGTAACCTGCTTGAATGTGTTTAAATAATGACCCACCCCACGTGACTTATTTAAACTGTTTTGAGATGTTGGCTGATGCATGTTCATATTTTTTTTTAGATTTCAATATGATACATGTGATCGAACCTTGTGATATATTTGTGCTTATGCAAATTGTTATTTATTTCAGTTTAACATGTCGCAACCTTTTAATCCACTGTTCAATATACTTAAAGACAATTTGCTTACTGGTGAGAACTTCGTTGATTGGAGTCGTAAACTTACTATTGTCCACTGCACAAAGCCATAACTGGGTGCTCACTACACCTAAACCAGAAAAGTCAAATGATGGGTCAACTAAAGTGGTTAAGAAAGAGTATGCTGACTGGGAGCGTTCCAACGAAATGGCAAAGTGTACCATCTTGGCTTCAATGTCAGATGTGTTGCAACACCAACACCAGAACATTGAGACCGCTGCAGACATCATGACTAGTCTTAAAGCGATGTTTCAACATCAGAACCGTGTGGCTCGTCAGATCACCATGAGGGATTTGCTCTCTATTAAAATGGTGGAGGGAACGCCCGTAAGGGAGCACGTTCTCCAGATGATGGCTCACCTTAACAAGCTTGAGGTACTTGGCGCTGAATACGACATCGAGACCCAAATTGATTTCGTGCTCCACTCTCTGCCGAAAAGTTTTGAACAGTTCAGGCTGAACTACCAAATGAACAATCAGAAGTTTCTTGATGCCTGATATGTTGCAAGCTTTAGTCTCGGCAGAGGCGATATTGGGGCAAAAGAGCCAAGCCTTGGTGGCAAATGGACCTTCTTCTTCTTCTAGGCCAAAAGGTGGTAAGAACAAGAAAAATGATAAAGGCCACAAGCAAGTGAACTCAAGTGTTGGCAAGGGCAAAGAAAAGGTAAAAGGGGGTGGAGGAGTGAGTAAGCCAGCTAAGGGGAAGTGCTTCAACTGCGGTGAAAAAGGACATTGGAGGTCAGCCTGTTCCAAACCCAAAAGGAATGGAAAGAAAGGTAATTCTCACGCACTAGTTGTTGAAACTTGTTTAGAGGCGTATGCCTCCCATTTATGGGTGGTGGATACGGGATCCACTGATCATGTATGTTTTACTTTACAGGGGTTCAAGCGGACCCGGCAACTTAGTGGGAGTGAGATCCTCATCACACTGGGCGATGCTACGAGAGTGGCAGCTGAAGCAGTGGGAGAAGTGCACATGTCTTTTGAAGACAGAGTTTTAATTTTAAGAGATGTTCTTTACGTTCCTAGTGTTAGAAAGAATTTGATTTCGATTTCTAAACTTTACCTTGATGGATATTCGGTTACTTTTGACAAAGTTGTTACCATTTCTCTTTATGATAAATTTATCTGTCATGGAACATTGTCGAATAATCTCTATACAATTAACTATGCACACCACTCACGAAATGCATCCTATAACACATCAACTATTTCCGATAAAAGAAAACGTTCATCAGACGTGAACAAGACACTTCTATGGCATCTCAGATTGGGACATATTAATCCAAAAAGGATTCAAAGGTTGGTAGAAGATGGTTCATTGGAGTCTCTCCGGGTTGAACCAATCCCAACTTGCGAATCATGTTTGGAGGGTAAAATGACCATGAGGGCATTCGAGCCAAGGGGATAGAGCCAAAGAAGTGTTAGAAATCGTTCACACAGACGTTTGTGGTCCAATGTCAATCAAAGCAAGAGGAGGTTATGAGTATTTCGTCACCTTTATTGATGATTACTCAAGGTACGACTATATTTTCCTTATGAAGCATAAATCTGAGACCTTTGACAAATTCAAAGAATTTAAGGCTCAAGCAGAGAATCATAGGGAAAAACATATCAAGTCTCTACGATCTGATCGTGGAGGCGAGTATCTCAGCGATGAGTTTTTGAACTACTTGTCAGATGAAGGGATTGTATCCCAGCTAACTGCACCCGGAACCCCTCAATAAAACGGGGTTGCAGAGCGAAGAAACAGAACTCTTTTAGAAATGGTTAGATCAATGATGAGTTATGCGCATCTACCCAAGTCGTTCTGGGGTCATGCCTTGAAAACAACGGCTTATATTCTGAACTTGGTGTCATCCAAATCGGTTCCCAAAACTCCCAAAGAATTATGGACCAGGCGAAAGCCCAGTTTGAGACACATGAGAATTTGGGGGTGTTCGGCCTACGTGTTGGACAAGGAAGCCAGAAAATTGGATCCTCGATCAGTATTAAGGCTGTTTATAGGATACCCCGAGGGAACAAGTGTATGTTCTATGGTCCCGAAGATCAAAAGGTGTTAATAAGCACCCACTTTAGATTTTTGGAAGAAGACTATATGAACGAAAGAAAACCCAGAAGTGAGATTACCTTAAATGAGCTAAGGGGGCTAACTCCAGTGCCAACTGTACAAGATGACATACCAAACGACACACTTACACAATCAAAACCTCGTCGTAGTGGGAGGATTGTAAGATAACCCGAGAGATTCATGGGGGTAGGAGAGTCCTCGGACTTAGTCCCATGTCAAAATGAATCAGACCCATGGACGTACGACGAGGCAATCCAAGACAAGGATGCGGTTTCTTGGCAAATAGCAATGGAAGCCGAATGGGTTCTATGGATCATAACAGAGTGTTGGAGCTAGTCGAACCACTTAATGGGGTCAAACCCATTGATTGCAAGTGGGTATACAAGAGGAAAAGAGGACCGGACGGAAAGGTGGAAACCTTCAAGGCAAGGCTTGTGGCGAAAGGTTATACTCAGAAAGAAGGGATCGACTATGAAGAAACTTTTTCACCTGTAGCAATGCTCAAGTCCATTCAAATTCTCTTGTCGATTGCTACACATCTCGACTTTGAAATCTGGCAAATGGATGTCAAGACGGCTTTCCTTAACAGAAGTCTTGAAGAGGAAATCTATATGCAACAACCCCAAGGCTTCATTGAAAAAAACCAAGAACACCTAGTTTGTAAGCTCAAGAAGTCTATTTATTGACTCAAACAAGCATCAAGAGCTTGGAACCAATGTTTTGATCAAGTAATAAAGTCTTATGGGTTTGATCAAAACGAGTACGAAAGTTGTGTGTACAAGAAGCGTGTCGGAACTGCATAGGTATTCTTAGTACTATACGTAGACGACATTCTGCTCATCGGGAACGATGTAAAGGTGTTGACAGACGTAAGGGCATGGCTATCAAAATAGTTTGACATGAAGGACTTAGGGGAAGCCGGACACATCCTTGGGATCAAGATCACTCGAGATCGCAAGAAAAGGATGATAGGCTTATCGCAAGCTTCATATATAGACACTGTATTGAAGCGATTCAGCATGCAGGATTCCAAGAAAGACTTCGTACCTTTCAGACATGGAATCCATCTATCCAAGGAAATGTGCCCTAAGACACAAAAGGAGGTAGATGACATGAAAGGCATTCCTTATGCTTCGTCTGTCGGAAGCCTTATGTATGCAATGTTGTGCACGAGATCGGATATCTGCTTTGTCGTTTGCATGGTGGCAAGATATCAAAGTAATCCGGGAAAAGAGCACTGGACGGCAGTTCAGAACATTCTGAAGTATCTGAAAAGAACTCGAGATAGAATGTTAGTTTATCAGTCAGATAGTCTAATCCCCATTGGTTACACGGACTCTGATTTCCAATCAGACTTAGATTCCAGAAAATCTACCTCCGGTAGTGTGTTTTGCATGGGGGGAGGAGCCATGACATGGAGAAGCGTTAAGCAGAAATACATCGCCGATTCTACCATGGAAGCCGAATATGTAGCTGCTTGCGAGGCAGATAAAGAAGCGGTTTGGCTCAAGAACTTCCTAGTGGACTTGGATGTAGTTCCGAATTTGCCCAGCACAATCACTGTTTATTGTGATAATGCCGGAGCAGTTGCAAATTCAAGGGAACCAAGAGTCCACAAGGCCAGCAAACACATTGAAAGGAAATACAATCTTATACGAGAAATCGTTAAGAGAGGAGATATAGAGGTGGCAAAGATCGCGTCAGAAGATAACCTAGCGGATCTATTCACAAAGGGTCTGCCTCAGAACACATTCGAGAGACATGTGGAAGGAATGGGTGTCAAGACCGTTGCCAATCTGCTTTGAATATAAGTGGGAGATATTATTAGGTTCGTGTAGGTGACATTAGATGTCACGCATTAGGAACTACACGAGACATGCTGTAGTATACTTAAAAGCAGACTTTGAGTATAAGTGGGAGATTGTTGGGTTATACTGGAAAGTATGTTTTTACTTTGTATATCCAAACTGAATTTCTATCTTATTTACTGAAATAAATTATTTATCACTGATGCTTTAAATATCATTTAATGTTACATATATTTACTACATAACTGTTCAATAAATAGTACGTGTTACATTGTAGTTAATTTAGTGATACCAGATCACATAAGATTAAATTAACAGTCCCTTGTAACTAAAAGTACACCGTTCACGACCTAGATGGAAATGAACAATCCATCGTGAAAGGTTGAAGTGTAAGTCTCAGATTGGCTTGTCTTGACCAAGAGATTACACTAGTGCATGACTGATGCACTGAATAGGACCTACAGGAGGATAAATTCTTCAGCACTGAACTAGGAAGAATTAGACATCAGTGGTTCGTTATTTCTTAATCTTCGTCCCTTAAATAGGATCGTGTGTGGTTAGTAATTATTGCTTTGACTTATGACGGGTAGAGAATCATTGAGATTCAATACTTTATATCTTGGGTAATATTATTGGTCACATGCGATTGCTAAGATTTAATACGAAGAATCGTGTGCAAGTACGCTTGTTCGATTTGCCCCCTTGGGAGGTTCATAAGATTTATCATACCAAATCTTGCAAGTGGAATTAGTTTCCGGTATGTATAATAACATTGAACCGTTCATTGACCTAGGACAAAAAGATATTAATTAATGGAAAGTTATTTCAGTGGCTTGAATTAATTAATGGGCTAGATAATCTTAAACACGAGAAATAATAACCGGGAGCCATATTAACAGTAATATGGGTTAAGAGGGATAGTGCAATATTAATTATGTAGTGGGATTAATTAATATTTATGGGCTTGAATAATATTGTGGCTCAATATTGATAATTCAAGATCCATTGGAAGATCCAATCTTAATTCTCCTAAAGGCCACTCAAATAGCCCAAACATAAAGTCCAATAACTGAAAAAGGTATTTAAAATAAAATAAATTTTTGTTGCTATTTTTCCTAAATTTTTTGAAAAAATATGAATAAAAGGGGAGAAAGATTTTCTTTGAATTTTGTTATGGAATGAAAATATGTATTCTTGGAATACAAGATTATCTCATTAAATTCAAGAAATCTCCCACTTGGTAATTTATATTAGAATCTTCAAAAATAAAGAAAAAGAAGGAAAAGAAAGATTTTCTTGATTTTCTTGAAAAGATATTATGGAAGATATATATTCTTGGAATACAAGTATATCTTATAAATTCAAGAAGATCCAAATCTTGGAATCTTTATCCTCCTTTTTCGAAAATTCCATAACAAATAAGAGAGTGGGATTTTTATGGAATATTTAGTTATGGAGAAAAGAATATATTGGATATATATTCAAGATTTCTTGGAGATCAAGAAAGAGATTTTCTCTCCCCTTTTTCCATGAAAAAATCGGCCAACACCTCTTATAAATAGGGGATGATTCTTTCATCCCCAAGTGCAATTCCATGTGTTGGAAAAATTAGAAATCCACAAAGGTGGTGCAACATATAATTTTTTTTTCCTTTTGTTAATTGTTCGCGAGCATCCTACCACCGGATTGACGAGCAAGGACTTGAGAATACTTGGGAAGGTCTTTTGGTGTGTTCGTGTCAACGAAGTCCATTGCCATTCCAAAAGGTTAGTTCACGTAAACCCGTAGCAATTCCGCATGCGTGGGATTTATGTGAACTGTTTATATGCATGATTTGTTGTTGAATTATTATTTGAATTAATATAGGATTAATTCATGCTAGTAATAATTAATGAATTAAATTTTTATTTAAATATTCACCCCGAATAGATCTGTGAGAATCATTCCCCAACAGATCACTCGAGATCGAAAGAAAAGAATGATTGGCTTATCGCAAGCTTCATACATAGACACTGTTTTGAAGCGATTCAGCATGCAAGATTCCAAGAAAGGTTTTGTACCTTTCAGGCATGAAATCCATCTATCGAAAGACTTGTGTCCCAAGACACAAGGGGAGATAGATGACATGAAAGGCATTCCCTATGTGTCGGCAGTAGGAAGCCTTATGTATGCAATGATGTGCACAAGACCGGATATTTGTTATGTTGTTGGCACGGTGGCTAGATATCAAAGTAATTCTGGAAATCAACACTGGACTGCCGTAAAGAACATTCTAAAGTATCTGAAAATAACTCGGGATAGAATGTTGGTTTATCAGTCGAACAGTTTATTTCCAGTGGGATACACGAACTCGGATTTCCAATCTGACATAGATTCTAGAAAACCTACCTCGGGTAGTGTGTTTTGTCTTGGGGGAGGAGCTGTAACATGGAGAAGCGTTAAGCAGAAATGCATCGCTGATTCTACCAAGGAAGCCGAATATGTAGCTGCTTGTGAAGCAGCGAAAGAAGTGGTGTGACTCAAGAACTTCCTAGTGGACTTGGACGTTGTTCCGAATTTGCCCAGCACCATCACGGTTTTCTATGATAATGCCAGAGCAGTTGCAAATTCAAGGGAACCGAGAGCCCACAAGGCCAGCAAACACATTGAAAGGAAATACCATCTTATATAAGAAATCATTAAGAGAGGAGATATAGAGGTGAGAAAGATCACGTCGGAGGACAACCTAGCAGATTCAGTCACAAAGGGTCTGCCTCTGTTAACATTCAAGAGACATGTGGAAGGAATGGGTGTCAAGAGCGTTGTCAATCTGCTTTGAGTATAAGTGTGAGATATATTATTAGGTTGATGTAGGTGACATTAGATGTCAATGTATAATACATTAGACGTGTTGTGGTATACTTAAAAGCAGACTTTGAGTATAAGTGGGAGATTGTTGGGGTTATACGTGAAAGTATGCTTTTACTTTGTATAACATATGTATTAAACACTTATTTACTGAAATAAATTATTTATAACTGTTGCTTTAAATATGATTGAATGTATATATTTGTTGCAAACCATTCATATAATAACACATGTTACATTGTAGTTAACGTGGTGATACCAGATCACGTTAACAGTCCCTTGTAAACTAGTGCGTGTTTCACAACCTAGATAGACCAGAACAGTCTATTGGTAGAAGTTGATGTGTAAGGCTCAGATTGGCTTGTCTTGACCAAGAGATTACACTAGTGTATTCGATTCGTTGAAGCGGACCTGCAGAGAGGATAAACCCATTCACACTGACTTAAGGGATGAAGAGTTAGACCTCAGTAGTTGTTGATTTCTTAATCTCTATCACTTAATAAGGACCGTGTGCGATTAGTAGTTATTGCTTTGACTTATAAATGAGAAGAGAATCATTGAGACTTTGATACCCTATATCTTGGGCAATATTATTAATTGTACGACAGTTGCTAAATTAATACAGAGAATCGTGTGCTTGCAAAGTCTTGCGTGATTGGTCCCCTTGGTGGGCTCGGAACCTTTATCATACCAAATCTTGCAAGTGGAATTAATTTTCCGGTATGGATAATAAAGTTGAGTTGTCCTTACTCCAAGGATAAAGATATTAATTAATATAAAGCTTTTCAGTGACTTAATTAATTAATGGACTAAATAATCTTAAACACGAGAAATAACGACCGGGAGTCATATTACCGTAATATGGGTTAAGTTGGATAGTGCAATATTAATTATATAGTGACATTAATTAATATTAATTGGCTGAATTATATTGTGGCTCAATATTGGAATTCAGAAGCCCATTGGAAGGTCCATCTTAATTCTCCTAAAGGCCCCTCGATTAGCCTTAATTATAGTCCAATAAATAAAAGGTGTTTAAAATAAAATAAATTATTGTTGCATTATATTTCCTTTTTTTTCAAAATTTTATAGAAAAAGAAGGAGAAGAATTTTCTTGAAAAGATTTTATGGAAAGGAGATAAGTATTCTTGGAATGCAAGATTATCTCATAAATTCAAGAAATCTTCCACTTGGTTTCTTTAATGAGAATTTTCGAAAAATATGTATAAGAAAGGGAAGAAAGATTTTCTTGGAAAGATATTATAGAGAAAGATATGTATTCTTGGAATACAAGAATGTCTCATAAATTCAAGAAAGATTCAATCTTGCAAATCTTCTTGAAATTTTCAAAAATTTAAGGCTAAATAAGGGTGTGAGATTTTTGTGAAAAAATACACATGGAAAGAAGAATATATTGGATATATTCAAGATTTCTTGGAGATCAATAAAATATCTTTCCTAAACCCTAATTGCCCCAAATTTTCATCCCTCCTCTTACTTATAAATAGGGGATGAATTTTTCATCCCCAACTGCAATTTCATGTGTTGGAAATATTAGAAATCCACAAAGGTGGTGCAACAATTTTTATTTTCCTTTGTTTTATAAATCATTCATTGGAGAACCTTCCATCGGGGTTGTTGAGCGCGGACTTGGGAATACTTGAGAAGGACTTTTGGTTGGTAGCCAGTTACTTGATCCTGCCTGTCTCAGATTGTCTCTCCAACGGGTAAGTTTACGTAAACTCCTAGAAATTTTGCATGCTAGGATCTTTTACGTGAATATTATTTGCTTGTTGTTGTTGGATTAATTATTATTTGAATTCACTTAGGTAAATTCAGCTAGTAATAATTGTTAATTTAAATTTGTGTTTATGAGATCATCCCGATAAATCCTGGCATATGTTATCCCAACACTGGCACCAACTTAATCTTGTGATCCGTGGCCCGTCTTGGAGGCAACTCCTTCGGCAGTTCAGGAGGCATCACGTCCTCAAACTCCATCAAAAAATCAGCAACATCATCCACTTCTTGGTAAACTCCGGCATCTCTCAATGCTTTACCCCAGCCTTCAACTACAAGGCCGAGATCAATCCACCCTTCGTCCCACCAGCTTTGCCTCCATCTCCCGCGTACACCCCTTTCACAAATGAGGGACAACTTTCGTCAACAATCATCAGGCCACCCAAGTAAGGCATCACCGAAACTTTGGCAAGCATCAGGAACTCGATCCCAAGTATCACATCAAAATCGCCCATGGGGATGGCCATCAATGGACACCGTCCCCTCCACGTTCCAACCTGCATCTCCAGTTGGACACGCCTTGAATTGGTTTTGCTCCGAATTGACATCTTTAATTCGGCTAGAGTGTTGTGACAATTCCAATCCAAAGGCTTTCACCTCTCAAGCAGCAACAAAGTTATGAGTGACCCCGCTATCGACCATGGCCATAACTTCCTTTCCGTTCACAAAGACCCTCACATACATCAAGCCCTTGCACTGATTGTCCGAGCATCCTTGCACAATGTTCAGCAACTGTAAAGGATCCACCAGAGGTGCATCCGCCTCACCATCCTTTGATTCTGCCATCAACACATTCAACTTCCCACGATTTGGACAATCCTTCATGCGGTGGTTGCCATTGCAAATAAAACAGTCCCTCTTTTTATCGCCAACAGGATGTTGGGACGTTGTCTCCTTCGAAGCACCGACTTTCCCCTCATTGGCTTTCTTTTTCCCTTTCCATCCTTTACCCACCTTGTCCTTATCTTTTCCTTTTCCCGCATCCTTCTTCTTCTGACCGGACACGGGAGCGCCAACAACCTTGAAATTAACAAGATGATCCGCAGCAGCAATGGCGGTTGGCAAATCTTTGACCCCTTGTCGCCTCAACTTCGCTTGGGCCCAAGATTGCAAACCCTCCATAAAATTGAAGAGTTTATCTTCCTTGGACATCTCACGAATATCAAACATCAAGGAACCGAAATTCTTGACATAGTCCCAAACGGATCCCGAATGCTTTAACTTCCGCAAAGCATCCCTTGCAAGCCACGAAGTATTGCACGTGAGGAACTAATCCTTCAAATCCTTCTTTAGTGCGTCCCACGTATCAATCCGGTCTCGGTTTGCACTGGCATCGTCAGATTGATGAGAACACCACCATAATTTTGCATCACCCGATAGGTACATGCTAGGATACATTTTCTGCATCGGGAACACGAGTGGCCTGAAGATAGGTCTCCATGTCCACATAAAATTCTCCAACTCCTTTGAACTCCGGGCTCCTTCAAACGGCTTAGGTTCAGGGACCTTCACCTTTGAAGCGGATCTCTCATCAGTCAGGCCTGATCTGAGAGCCCGTTTCAAAAACCGCAAGTCATCCACGAATCCCTCAAGTTTTTTGTCAATCCCATCCGTCAAGACCGTGATTCGACTTTCAACAAATGAGGGCATCTCCTCCAATGACTCCGTACCCTCTCAACCGCCTTTTCTACATTATCAGTGTGGGCCTCCACTTCACAAACACGATGATAAATGGTAGAAGGTTTAGACGTTTCAGGGGGCATCCCCAAAAACTCCTCCAACTGTTTCACCCTCGTCTCCAGAGTGGCTAACAACTCACGATTCAAACCAGCCATCTGAAACAAATTGCACCAGAGACCCTAGAACAGGGCTCTGATACCAAATGTCACAAGGTTATTTTTCGTTCTCAAATTTTTTCGCCTTGTGCAGCACTGATCTTGCACAGATCAGTCAGCCCACTCCCTCACCAACACTCGTGTTTGATTATTTAGGGAAGTATGTAAAACGATGCAACAAGCAAGCACAACAATTAAGCAGCGGAAATAAAGAACACACCAAGCATACGGGAACTCATCCCAACACTTGTAATCTCAATTCGTACAAAGGAATACCAAGGCTTGCACACATCGAATCTCTGCAACTCAGGGCTAAGCTATTTCTTAAATAAACGTGATGAACATCCCCCATCACTAGGACAAATCAATCTCGGCCATAGGATCATCCAGCATCACCAGGTGGCGCCATCTAAAAGGGTCTTCAGCACTCAACCGAACAAAACCGCCACATGGTCGTGCATCGCCTGCTCGGTCGCATCCATAACCGCCACATGGTCGCGCATCGCCCACACGTCGCCCAGTTGCGTCCATAACTGCCGCATGGCGTGCATCGCCCATCCGATGCCCGGTATTAAGCGCACGCCCTCCTACGTACCGAACAAGTCCGCACCCGTCTAGGCCGAATGCCTTAGCATCGGCTAATGTCCTTGATCCATCCGCCCAAGTACTAGTCCAACTCACCTGGACTAAGTGTAACTAACACTTGAAACCAGCCGAGACGCCTAGTATTCACCCGACGCTCGACACCATCCAGCCTGGACAAGCCAATGACTCGGCACATCCCGGCACCATCCGACTAAGGGGGTAACAGTAGGGGTATCTAAGATTGAAGCCATGTTGGGCCCATATGGCAACTAAGTTTGACCCCGCTTGAAGATCTGACAGGTCAGCCCATTCCCATAGAAAATATAGGAAACTTATTCCATAAGTTAGGGTTATAGTCTCCAAACATCAGTACGTTCATTCCCCATTCTGAATTCTCTCTAGAGAAAAGTGAAGAAGGTTGAAACTGATAGTTTGGGAAACCAAACATGTCTAACACACAAATCAATTTATGGATTCAGGTACGCTTCCGCTTTTATGATTAATATTCTTCCTGTTTCGGTTAATCATCGTAGATGTTATGTGGATCTAATTGATTTAATTTCTAACAAGTGGTATCAAAGCCACTCTATGTATGATTTTCTTAAACTCTGGGAAGATTTTTTTATAAATCTAGCTCTGATATTAGGGCTTTGGTTTTAGTTATTTGCGAACAATTTCTTTTGGATTATGGATGATATTTCGCAAAATAAAATCTATCTATGGTATCAATTACTTGGTTTGGTTTATATATTTTTGTATGAGAAAATTATATGAGCTTATGTTCTGCCATAGATTTAGCGCTGCTATTCTGATTTGATAAAGTCAAACTTATGGTTAAATGCATCTATGCGGCGCCAAGTTTTATTGATCACATAATAATTGTTGATTATTTTGGGATCTGCGGATCTATGTTTTGGGATCTGTGCGTATGATTATTACTTTTAATTAATTAAAAGGAAAAATTGGTTAAGATTTATCAGCTCTACAGCGTTGTATTGCTCAATTTCTATGTTATCAAATTTTGTGATTATGGTTTCATATCATATCCACTGTTGCATTGATGTTAATAAATTAAATAAAGTATGGCTAAGCAATATATGTGCTACAGTGCTGCCTTGTTTTTTATTTAATTATTATTGTTATTTGTTTTGGTGGCGCAGCAATTTTTTTAAAATTGAAACATGTGATGCGCTGATCGTCAATTATATTAATTTGGATTGTGTTCATTAGCGCTCCAATTCGCTAATTGTTTAATAAAACAATAATCATAATAACAAAGTTTGGTTAAGGTTCTGTGTTTTTTGTGCTAATAACATAAATTGGATTGAGACGTTTATGTCTTATTTAAGTTTTTCATGTGACTAAATTAGTCGGCCCAAAGGAAGGTTATTGTTGACATGATTTTATTGTCAGTGTTTGATCACTACACAGAGTTTACCACTTACGAGTTAATATTACTGTCCAAAGACTTGATATTAATGTTGTGTTTGGTGCCTCGAGATGTTGCCATCATATTTGAATTTATCGATTATTTATTTGGTTGATGTAAGAATGACAGTTATTTTGGTTTATTTATTTATTTTCTCTGTTTAAGTTATGTTTTCTACTTATATGCCTGCCAAATTTAGCAACATACCCATGCTTAATGGTTCAAACATTAAGGATTGAAAATATAAATTTTTAATTATTTTGGATTGCTTTGATCTTGATTACACACTAAGGGTAGAGCAACTCACTTCTCTGACGGATGAATGTTCTCCTGATGAAAGGAAGAATTTTGAGAAGTGAGAGCGCTCAAATCGTGTTAGTCTAAAGATCATGAAGCGCAACACTTCGGAAGCCTTTGGAGGTACTGCATTTGTGGAAATCACTATGGCCAGTGAGTACCTTACTCATATTGAGCAACGTTTAATGAAAAACGATAAGGTAGAGATAAGTATGCTTTTGGCAAACTTGATCTCAATGACTTACAAGGGTAAGGGAAATATAAGGAGTACTCAAAATGTCTAAGGAGTTACTCGTGCCTTTGGTGCTTTTATCTCTTCTTGCACAATTCGGTTTGTTTAAGGTCAATTATAACTGTCAAAAGGAGAAGTGGACTCTTAACGAGCTCATTTCGTATTGTGTGCAAGAAGAAAAAAGATTGAAGCAAGAAAGATCTGAGGTTACTCAACTGGCCATTAATTCTAAAGATAAAAGGAAAGGGCATTAAAAGGAAACACTTGTTTAGAATGTTGTTACGGATAAGGGTCCAATACGCAAGAAACAATATATATATATATATATATATATATATATATATATATATATATATGATAATTTTCATAAGGATCGTGCATATATCTATATCAATAGTATCATGTGGATCTTTTACAAACACAAATAGGAGATTACTGAGAAATTCCATAGTCCATGAGTTAACCTGAAAAAAGCTTTTACGCCCAAAAACGCCTGCGCCTATTCATCGGCATTACGGCAACAATGGCTAGCCCACATAGTTAACTCATGAATATCACTGAAAAGCTCAAACCTACTGGTTAAACCAACTCTACCTTTGATATATCCAATTACAGATCATTATAGGAATATAATTCCAAATGCACATGATAGTAGAGTATAATTAAGTCAGGTCATGATTCAATACAAGTATTCTAAATAGTCCATAGAGGCGATCATCGAAAAAAAAAATATTTTACAAATTTAAATAACAATATACCTTTAAAAAACCACTAGCATAAACCAAATAATGTACAGCAATATTACAAGGTTTTCAAGGTTGCACACAAGAGAGGGATATAGAGAGAGAAAGAAGGGGCGAGTCTAAACTCAAGTGTACCTTCAAAAGGAAAATACAAGCCTATTTATAGATGAAAGAGCCGGACATCAAACCCCGGATTTCAAAATAAAAAAGAAATAGTGCATAAAAAACAAAACCACAAAAAGACAAAAAAGTTTGAATAGTAATTACTATTCATGAACAGTTCTTTGTCTGTTGATGTAAGCAGTGACGAAAATTTGATTTTGTCTGATACTGTAGCCACATTTTGCTGGAATGTGCTAAGTCCAAAATCTTCATTAAATCGCCAATAATGAAGCTTGCCTCTTTAAGAGTTTAAGAGACTCTCTGAAATTAGCCGATTCTTGACGATGGGTTGGATATACATTTCTTCCTTGATTTCTTCTTAGTGAAGCTTCAAGCCATGGAATCCATACTTCCAAAACTCTAATCCTTTTCTTAAGAATTTTGATATAATTCTTATAATTAATAACATTATTCTCATTATCAATAAGAATTTGGGAAGGTATTCTCCAAGTGTTATAATGTAAGCCTCCTGTATCTGTCAAAAGATAGCATAATCTGGAACGAATTATTCCATGCTGAATATCCCATCCTTCCGTTGTAAAGGATGTAAAGAAACCATCAGGATAAGATCCTTCCATAAAAACTTTGCTTTATTTTAATTTCCCTTTGAGAGAATTCTTCAAAAGATCGAAGCTTTCTTGAATAGAAAACTCCTGATCATCTTCATTTGGATCCTGTGCATCTTGAAGATCGGATCCGGAAATCATTGAAGCGTCTGATTTTGAATCAGAAAAATCAATGTCTTTGAATAAATCATTTTTAATATGATCCATATAAAGATCCATAATTTTCTCTTTTGAGAAAATACCAAAATACTTCTTAGAGTATTCAGAGAATGATGGAAGAGAACTAGAAGTCTCCTTAACATAAATTTTTCTGTATTCTTCCATTTTTGATTTAATCCGTGAAATATTTTCCTGTATTGGTGACTCATTGGAGCCAGAGCAATAACATTTAAGTTATTCCAAAATCGCGTTGTATGGATTCTCCATAAACAAGGTGTGTCATGTTCAGTATAACCAAACTCTGGTCTCCATTTTAGAACCCATGGGATTCCAGAATCCACCAAGAACATACAAGTAGTTTTACCACTTGTATTATGAGACTTTAAGTCAGAATAAACAATAGTATATTCTTCCAAGAGATTTTTAACCTCTTACGGCAAAATATCCGCCAAAAGCCCCAAAGCTTCCCCACCATGAGAACAACCAGTTAGGAATTTGATTCCTGTCAATGTTTTCACATATTTTAATTAACCAAGTATGAGAATGCTTAGCATTCTGATACAACAACGTTTTATAAAAACTTTGAAGGTAATCCCAATAATTGTATTGGTAAATGGTATGTGTGACATCATTGGTCATACTTCTTTCTGTGAAAGGTGAAGTTCCCCATTCTTGGATGGAAATAATCTTCTTGATAATAAATTTAGAGTAATTGATAGCTTTACTCTTAGGAGGGAAATGCTGAATTTCAACACTTCCGAGACTGATGATGATATTCTCATAAAATCCTCTGGATTTGTAAGTCTCAACATTCCAATTTGAATTTGGAAAATATTTTTCCACAAGAATCCATGGGGACTCTTTGAATTTCTCATCATCATCTTCTATAATAAGAATTAATTCTTTTTTAGAAGAATCGAAGAATTTATATTCTTTTTGTGCAATTGAAGAATATGATTCTTCAGCTTCTGCTTTTGAGGAATTGTCCTCTATTGGTAGATTTTTTCCCCTTTGTCTCAGAAATTCTTGAAACTCCTTTTGTACATTGTCTCCTTTTGAAGAAGAGCTACTTCCAGAAATATTCTGGTTGAAAAGGGATTTCTTACCATGTTGTATAATCGGAGGATGGCCTCTTCCTCCCCTTCCTCTATAAGAGGAATAAGGATTCCTTCCAGCATGACTCATTTCTATCATGAAGAAATAAATTCTCGAGTTAAAAAATCTGGAAGATGATTATCCTTCCCTTGCTTATAAACAATATCAAAATCAAAATAAGCAAGATGCGATTGCCATCGGGCAAACATTTGTTTAGAAACATTATGTTCAAAATCTTTGAAGAGCATAAAAGTAGCAGTCCTGCAATCAGTTTTAATAGTAAATTTCTGATTATATAAATCATCCTGAAATTTAAGGACACATTTAACAATAGCAAGAATTTCTTTAGCAGTAGCAGAATAATTTTTCTGACTATTATTCCATTTACCAGAATAAAATCTAATGATATAATCCTTTTTATTATCAGGATTACTTTGTTTAAGAATACCTCCATACCCTAAATCTGAGGCATCAGTTTCAACATTTTTTTCCCAACAGGGATTAGCCAGCATAAGACAAGGAATATTTTTAACCTTATCTTTTATCCTGATAACAACCTTAGTATGATCATCATTCCAAGGAGAAGGATTCTTCTTAAGTCTATCATATAAAATAGCGGAATCTTCAACAAGATTATTAATATAAGAAGACACCTAATTAAGGCTTCCTAAGAATCTTTGTAACTGAGTTTTATCAGTTATAATATCAGGGAATTTATTACCAAATTCAATACTTCTTTGAATTGGAATAATATTTACTTTATCAATAATATGACCAAGAAATTTTATTTTAGTCTGGAATAAAACCATTTTAGGTTTTGAGATGACAAGACCATTTTTAATGACCAAAATTTTAAACATATCAAGATGTTTAAAATGTATATCAATATCTTTAGAAAATACAAGAATGTCATCAATATAAACAATAATAAAATCACTATAAGGATTAAAAATGTCATTCATAATTTGTTGAAATTCAGAAGGAGCATTTTTAAGCCCAAAAGGCATAATGATCCATTCATAATGACCAAATGGTACATTAAAAAGCAGATTTGTACCTATCGGGTTGATTAATCTGAATTTGCCAAAAAAACGATTTTAAATCAAATTTAGAGAAAATAAGAGCATTGACTAATCATCAAGAAGATCTTTTTTATTAGGAATAGGATGTCTAATCCATTTTAAAACCTTATTAAGAGGTTTGTAATTAATAACTAAACGAGAACTCCTCGTTCTCCTTTCGAAATGTTTATTAACATAGAAAGCGTTACAAGACCAAGGAGATTTAGAAGGAGTTATAAGCTTCTTTTTGTAATAAGGAAGATATTTCCTTTTTACATAACTCTAAATATTCGTAGTTCATCGACAAAGGTCTAAATTTAGTAGGAATTTTATTCTCTTTAAAATCATCTTCATTGGGAAGAGAAACTATATGTTTCTTTCTATCCCAAAAAGCATTAGGAAAATCATTACAAATTTCAATGGAAAATTTATTTATTAAAAATTTGATTTTATCTTGCAGTTTAGAATTATTTAATTTATTATTTATAGTAATAGAATTAAGCTCTTCTTTAAGAAAATTGATTTGACAATTTTTATTATTAATTTGATCTTGAATCAAATTAAGAACCTTATGAATAGGTTTGGTAATAAACTTAAAAGTAATAGGTTTACTATTATAAGTACATGTAATACCCTTTTCACCAACAAAGGTCAAAGGATATATTTTTAAAAGAAAAGGAAGACCAATAATCATTTGACTAGTGATGTCTTCAAAAATAAGAAAATAGATTAGGAATACAACAACCATCAACACAAACATAAGCATTTTTAAGCTTATAATTAATCTTTAAAGATCCTCCACCTGCATGAGAAAGTGAATGAGTAGTTTTTTTCAAAAAACTTAGTAGGAATTATTCCTAACTGTATAACACTCAAATCAGCACCACTATCAATCATGGCAATAAAATCTTTCTTATAAGAATTATTTATAAGAAGAGAAATCTTAGTATACCACTTCTGTGATATAACCATATTAATGGTAGATAAATGATTCTTCTCTATTTTAAAATTATCATTAATATCTAAATATTGTGAAAGAGTATTATAGCTGGTTTCACAATCTTCAATTTTTTCTTTACCTTTCTCCATAAAAAAGAAAGAATGAAATGAAAAAGATCGATATTCTGGTTTTTGAAGTATTTTTACATCGGTTTTGAGATTATTAATCTCATGGACTAAATCATTTAAAGTTCTGGGGATATTTTTCCATATTTTTTAGGCGAAGAAGTCTTTCCAATTCACCCATATTATAATAATTATTATCAATCTTTTTAGAAAGACTAGTTTTATTATTGTCTTCATTCTTAAAAGAATCATGAAATTGTTCAATGATTTTATCTCTTAAACTAGAATCTTTAATATGTTTAAGATAATTCAAAAATATTATTATTAGTTAAGACACTAATATTCATATCTTGAAATTGACTCATAAGTTTATAAAACTCATTATCAATATTATTTACATTATCAGTATTACTGATACAATTAAGACAAGGTTTTCCAAGTATACAATTATTGCATTTCTCTTTTTCTGATTTAATAGAATTATCATCATCCAAGAGGATTCAAATGAAAAAACGATCATTATAAGACTTTTTCGATTCAAGATCATTATTAGGACTCATGACAATCTTAAAAAGAGTTTCTTTTAACTCTTCATTAATATCAAGATTTTTAATCTTATCCTTTGCATAGCACTAATTAGCATAATGACCAGTCCTATTACATTTTTTACAAATAATTGTATCGTATCTTCTCTTTTTAAAAGATTTCCTTTTACCTTTATTATTATCAAAATCTTTCTCTTTTTGTTTTGAAGAATTATGTTTTCTTCTTTTATAATTAGATTTATGTTTTAAATCTCTTTTATTAGTTTTATACAAACTATTTTTTTAGGATTAGGATTATCTAATCCAAATTGGTCCTGAAATTGACCTAATTGTTTTCTTTTCAGTAAGATTATCTTTTTTAATTTGGTTTTTTAATTTGAGTTCATTACAAAGATTTATTCCTTCCTGAACACAAACACTAATGATTTGACCAAAAGTATAAGACCTATAATGGATCGAATCAGAACCCTTTCTAAGAGTTTTCTTAACTCTTTAAGCAAATAGATTAGGAAGACCATCAACAAATTTATTTTTCCAAATATCCTGATTACAATCAGGGATCTCATAGATACGAGACAAGAAAGTATCTTTGTACCATCTAAAATCAGTAAGAGTTTTAAACCTCATATTTAAAAGAAGGGTTCTAGTATTTTCATATTTATTGGTATATTGACCAGTAAAATGATCCAAAATAGTAAGAATCAAAGAGTAAACCGCATTGGTTTTAGTTTCACCATTTTCAATTTTAATAGAATTAAAAATTTCCATTCTATTTTGAGGAGTCAAATAATTATCCCACCAACTTTTAAGTTGACCAATAAAGCCAGAAGTAATAGCTTGTGCAATACTAATATCACTATTACCACAAGTTTGACAAGCAAAACTATACATAAGCATACGATGACATTGAGTGAAAATATGATTATCACTTCCACCATCAATATTCCATTCATAAATACCTTTTCCCGAATAAGAATTATTGAAAAAGTTTTTCTGTTCTTCATTAAGAACATCCATAGGGGTAGGTCTCTTATAATAATAAGTAGACATGGTAGGTCTATCAGCCCATTTCATTTTATTACTACTATCAGTATTATTAAAATTTCCATTATTGGGTTGAATAACATGATTATCAGTTAAATCATCATCTAAAGCTGAAATATTAAGATTTCTAAATTTATCATTAATAAGATTTTCTAAATCGGAAATAGAAGCTTCAGTTTTAAAATCTTTTATCTCCATAGGAGATTGAATAGAAGAAGTTGTTTTAATAATAACATTATTATTATTATTATTATCATTTTCAGATTTATTTTGAGAATCTATTTTAGAGATAATTTTATCAACTTTATCATGTAGAGAAATAATTTCTTCTCCAATAATAGACAGATAAAGATTACAAAAATTATTTTGCTCAATCATCTGATTAATATGTTTAACAGTAATTTGTAAAACCTCATTTTCAATGATTCTAGAGAATGGGAGAAAATTAAATATTCTTTCTCCTTTTTCAATTTGAAAAGGAACATGAGGAGGGTAAACAGACTTTTGTATACCACCAGAAATTATTTTATAATCTCTTTCAATAACTGAAATATAATCAATATAAAAGGTTTTAATAAACCAAGGAACGTAATAAGTAATTTCATTATGCTTATTACGGAATTTGTAAAAACTGTTAACAAAGTAATTTAAATCATCTTTTGAGAATGATTTAAAATACCAAATTCTAAACTTATCCCATTTAGGATTATTAAACTCATCATTAATATGAGCTCTAGTAGAAGAACCTTTAGAAAAATCTAAAAAGTTTGTGAAATCCATAAAATTAAATTTTAAAGTTACAATCCGAAATTGTTTCGGGATCAAATTCATCTTTGTGAATAATATTATTTTCATTAATAATAATTTTCTCATTGTTATAATTATCATTTTTATAATGAGTATTGTCTCTATAAGAGGAAGTAGAAGCTCTAGATTCTGAGGGAATTTCTACTTCATAATCCAAAGGAGATATAAAAGAATGACTAGACATAGATCTAGTATGAGAATTCGAATGTCTTCTTTGATTATTTTGAAAACCAATATTAATAATACCATCATTACTTTGAGTAATATGTTTAAAATCACTATTTATAATAGGATTTTTAGGAACAGATTGTTCTATTATCCAATTTTCAGGAAAAATAATTTCTTCCCATTTAATGGATCTTCTGGTAGTAATATTAGATTTTCCAAAATT
The DNA here is from genome assembly GCA_037126765.1 of Stenogyne calaminthoides. NCBI lineage: Eukaryota > Viridiplantae > Streptophyta > Magnoliopsida > Lamiales > Lamiaceae > Stenogyne > Stenogyne calaminthoides. Next base: position 14,933,755 of record JBBCBC010000023.1, on the reverse strand, counting down.
ACTTTCTATAAGAATAGTCTCATTATTATCTTTCTCAATTCTCTTACACATAGGATTGAGTGTAAATAAAGGCTTATAATAAATACGATAACAGATACACATAACCTCTATTCCTGGTATGTAATTATAACCATGAGTTTTAACATTTAATGTTAAGGCTTCTAGAATATTACTATCAGATAAAGATAGAGATAAATTAGGATATGCGTCAAAATAGACAGGTCCTAAAGCCAAACTAGACTCTATAATTCCCATTAAGGATTGTCTCCAATTAAGATTTCTACCATCCCTAAGAGAAGCTAGAAAGCTTTCTGGTAAACTATTTAAGGTAAGTGGTCTAAAAGCGACCTGAACACAACCAATATGTAAGAACTTATGAGTTCTTTTGTAAGGTAAAATATCATTTTTACTAAGCAATTTAATAACCATTTCTTCTTCATGAAGAGGTATAGAAGATTCAGTAGTTTTAACAATTTGTTTAAAACCTAATTTTTCAAAAGCTCCTAATTTATAAACCATTTTAGGCTCAATTTTAGGAATAGTCCATTTATTCAATAGATCAAGATTTTCAGGAATATCATATTCCTGAGCCATACTGTTCTTAACAGTATCCTTCAATCGAAACAGATTCATAAGAATCAAGATGTATTGAATCATGAAACCATATAACCTATATATATATATATATATATATATATATATATATATATTAAGGATGAAAATTATTTCTTCTAACTTGGACGCAAAAGAGATGATTGTATTAAATATCACGCTTGACGTGTAAAGAAAGGTGTTAATCTAACTTTGGTCTGTTCTAAGGTTAAATAAAAAATTTCAACTAAATTATGGCACAAACACTTAGGTTATATCGTAAAATCAAAGGCTTGTGTCAGACGGTATTTTTTAGACACACTCGATTTTTTAGATTTTAATCTATGTGTAGTGTATTAAAGGAAAACATACCAAACATGAGATATAAGGTGCCCAAGGAGTTAATGATGTCTTGGAATTGATATATACGAATATTTGTGGGCCATTCCCTACGACTTCTTGGAATGGTCAACAATATTTTGTTTAATTCATAGACGATTATACACAATATGTCGTTCATGAAAAATGTGAGGCACTGGACATGTTCAAAATATTTAAGGCTGATGTTGAAAATCAACTTAGCAAAAGGATTTAATTTGTTAGATCTACTATGGGGTTGAATAATACGGTAGATATAACGATTCAGGACAACAATGTTCAGGACCTTTTGCTATCTTCCTAAACAAACGTGGAATAGTCCGTCAGTACACCATATCAGGATCACCTAGCATGAATGGTGTGGTTGAAAGACAAAAAAAAGCTTTAAAGGATATGGTGAGGAGTGTGATTAGTCATTCTTCCTTACCAAATTCACTTTGGGGAGAAGCACTAAAGAGTCAAAGACAACAGTTTACATTCTCAACAAGGTACCAATTAAAGCAACTGCTAAAACTTCTTTTGAACTTTGGATTGGGCGAAAGCCCAGTCTAAATCACTTTCATATTTGGGGATTTCCAACTGAGGCTAGGCCTTACAAGTCAAATGAAAATAAAATTCACTCCAAAATAGTTAGCAGCTACTTTATTGGCTATTCAGAAAAATTCAGGGGTTTCATGTTATGATCCCACTAAAAGGTCAATCTTTAAGACGAGAAATGAAGGGTTCTTTGAGGATGTTGAGTTTGGGGGAGAAATAAAGTTAGAGACCTTGCCTTTGAGGAGGAGTCGATTTTGATGAGGCTGTCAAATCTCAAACGATCCATCTATGGGTTGAAGCAAGCTTCTAGGAGTTGGAATATCCGATTTGATGAGGCTGTCAAATCATTTGACTTCATCAGAAATTCAGAAGATCCGTGCGTCTATCGGAAGTGCCATAGGAAGAATATTTTCTTCATAGTTGTGTATGTTGATGACATACTGATTATGGGGAACAGTATCCCTCTCATGCAGTCCGTGAAAGAATGGTTGTCAAAGACCTTCATGTTGGGAAATTTATAGTTTTGATGAAAGTTCCAAAAACACATGTAATAGGACCAAACGACACATTAGGTAATGATGTTTACATTATTGCTATAGGAGACCGATTGATAATGATTGTATAGAAAAAACCGATGTAATAGATAGGTCACATATTGAGGGGGAACTCAATATGTAAAGGTCAGATCTGAAGAATCAGAAGAAAGTTCGATATCCGAGGCGGAATCTTAAAACGAACGAAAGATCGGATCGATCGATCTTGTCGATAACTTCAATGGAAGTCATGAAGCTCAAACCTCGAATACTAGAAGATCGATGACTTCGGAAGATAAGACCCGGAAGACCTACATCGGTCGAGTCGGCCCGTTGAAGCTAAGTCAACAGCGCCAGAAGACTCCATCGTGGATGATCGGTTCGATCGATCGGATCGACTCATAAGATGAAAACCGATGTTTCATCTTATCATCGTCTGCGATCTAAACAAGAAGAATACCAACCTTAGTTGGAGGAACAACACCGCAAAGCAAGGCTTCCATCCATAAGGAAGAAACACGTATGAACAGAGCCGATATCATGATTCGATGTTGCTCTCTCAAACGGCTATAAAATACACATTCACGCTTTCGACCATGCCGTTCAAGCCGCCACATCAAGCTGCAAACTCTACCTAAAATAGCACGAGATTCAAATTGCTCTCCAACGGCTCTTTGATCTCAAGGTCTATTAATATGGGATCACACTTGAAAGTGAAACACGGAAATGCTTGGACAAACAACATAATCAAGAAGCTCAAACTATAGTCGATTTCCATACGAAGAACACAACAACAAGCTTATTTTATATTGTGTTCATCCCATAAGTTCTTAGCAAGAAATCTTTTCATCTAGCTTTTAGGCTGCTTGTAAGCAAGGAAAGATTTCATAGTTGGAACCTCAATTTCCCCCTTTTTGATAATGACGCCAAAACATTAGTATATATGCATTTACAGAGATCGGGTTTTGTTTTAAAAATGAATCAGCTCAGGCGATCACTTTGAAAAATAGCGATCTGTTGAACTCCCCGCTTTGATACCAGTTGTTGGACCCGAAATTTAGTAAAAACCCATTTTGCGCCTTGAAGAAAAAAAGTTTTTAGTTCGATGCATATAAAAGCGAGGGGGAGGCGAGTGATTCCAATTTTTTGCTTTTAAGCTCATGTGTGTTGTTTTGCTTATAATAGAATGCATATGACAAGTATAAACATAAAGCAGTAAAGAACACACAATTTTATAGTGGTTCGGAGTCCAACTCCTACATCCACTCTTCCCTTCATGGGGCACCGACTTAACCAACTGGACTTAGTTTACCGTGTTAGTCCAACACCCAACAGATGTTTACCGAGTTCACACTCAAACGGGACTTATCACCCTCACGGGATTGCCTACCCTCCCTTTCGGGATTGCTAGATGTTTACCGAGTTCACACTCAACCTACAAACTTAACCTACCAACTGGTTTGGGTATAAGGTTGTTTGGTTTCCAACTAGGGTGAGATTTTCCCTTACATTTGTTTAGCCTCAATGCTAAGGTTGGGAAAATCTCTCTAAGCTTAGGATATGGCATTTTGTGCTTAGATCTAGGGTAGAACACTTTTGGATATATGCGTGTATTTCTTGCTCTGTGTTCTATGGTGGGAATGCTTGAATATAAGGCTCTTGGCTCTGTAGCGTCTTTTGCATCTTCTCCACACTTGATAATGAAGGAAGAACTTGTATTTATAGTGTGGATTTGAATGTTACCGTTGGAGAGAATCACATTCAAATCCATACTATTCTCTATGGTTCTCTGACTTTTCGGTGGTTGTCTTCCTCTCATTGGTCCACGTCGGTGATTCTAACGGCTATATTCCTCGATTCCTCGCATACGAATCATTCAGATTCTCTCGAGTCTGGTCCGTCGAGCCTTCAAATCTTCTCTTGATTGGACCTTGTCTGATCAGGTATACTGACACTCAGGTTGATTGAGTTCAGTTCTTCTTTTCTTGAACAATCGACCCTCGGAGTCGGAACTTAAGCGATCATCGATGGCGTTACGTTTCTCAGTGCACATGACTTGAGATGACTTCTCTTCTGATGACTTCTCTTACGATCGGTATCTGATTTCGGTTTCGATATCGATTTCTTCTCGCTTTGATCGATCATTTCACATGATCAGGTCGATATAACTTTTCCTCAGTCGGCATATCAGTTTATCTGCATCAGATCAGATTAGCATATTTAGGTTAGCATATCAGTTTAGCGCATCTGGTCTCAATCACGTCTGATCTTGACCATCTGCTCATCTTCATATCTGATCTCGATCACGTCGATCTTGATCGGTCTCATCTAACTTCTCTTACGATTTGCAACCTTCTCTTGATCTTACGGTCATCTTCTTTACGATCGGTTTATGCGCTCTTCGATCATTAGATCGGCTTTCAAATGCATTACGGTCTGTCGTCGGGTCATCGATGCAGTCGATGCGATCGGTGGCTTAGCTTTTCTTCTCTTACGATTTTGCACAACTCATCGATTAACTTCGGAACTCATCTAACTCATCGATCTCGATCGGTCTAAATCTCTAAACCTCGTCGATCTCGATCATCTTCTTACGATTTCGTGAGTTCCCCCTCAATTTGTTCTCTCGTTCCCCCTCAACTTGTTATCTGTAGATTAGCTTCAAAAACACAAGTTGATAATGTTTTGGCATAATTCATCAAAACTAAAATATCCCAACACTTCATGATGAAGGATCTTGGTGAGGCTTGCTACATCTTAGGGATCAACATCCATAGGGATAGATCCAAGAGGATGTTGGGGCTATCACAGTCCACCTACGTAGATAAGGTGTTGAAGCGATTTGCGATGGAGAACTCTAAGAGAGGTTCTCTACCGCATGTCATGGGATAAAACTGCTAGAAAAGGATTGTCCTTCCACAGACGATGATATCAAGCACATGAAGGACATACCATATGCATCGACAATTGGGTCCATCATATGCGCCATGACTTGCACTAGGCGGATGTGGCCCCATTTGTCGACATCACCGGTAGATACCAACGAAATCCGGTGAACCTCATTGGATTACTTTCAAGAATATTCTTAAGTACCTCGGGGCGTCTTAAAGAATACTTCTTAGTCTCTGAGGGGCGATTAGAGCTAGTGGCTCTTCTTTGCTATCACGGATGTAAGTTTCAATCATTGTGATGATTACAAATCTCAGGCAGGCTATGTGTTTACTCTCAATGGTGGGGCGGTTAGTTGGAATAGTTCCAAGCAAGAGACTACCGCGGACTCAACAACCTAAGAGTACATTCTTTGTCAAGTAATTTCGCCAAAGAAGTTGTCTGGATAAAAGCAGGTTCTTAAATGAATTAGGGGTAGTTAAAGTGCCAACAATCGAATAAAGGTATATTGTGACAACATTTAGTGCGGGTTAAGTAAGCTAAGGAACCGAGATCCAATAATGTAAATAAGCATGTGCCGGCGTTATCACTTGATTAGAGATATACTGGCTAGAGGAGAGATAGAGTTAGAACGTGTTCCCACAGAAGATAATTTGGCTGATCCTTTCACCAAGGCTTTGAGTGTTCATGTACACACTGGACATTTTAATGGTCCAGGGGTTAGGCATGTAGGTGATATGCTCTAGTTCAAGTGGAAGATTGTTAGTGTTAGTGTCCTAGAGACAATCCTTTGTATGGACATAATACTAAGATAATATTCAGTGTTGGTTTAATATTATTATTTATTTAATATTAAATGTATGGCATTACACTTATTAGAATATTATGTTTGATTGTTTGAATTTGTTCTTATCTGTGTTCCCTTGAATCACTGTTGTCATTGAGTACGTGAGAACTCAGATGACTTAAGCATGATTTTCAAACAGCCCCGATCAAGGATCGTCGAGAATGGGATATCGATGATGCACTGACTTATGGGATGAAGAGTTAGACCTCAGTGGTTGTTGATTTCTTATTCTCTGTCACTTAATAAGGACTGTGTGTGGTTAGTAGTTATTGCGTTGACATATAAATGGGAAGAGAATCATTGCGACTTCGATACCCTATATCTTGGGCAATAATATTAATTGTACGACAGTTGCTAAATTAATACAGGGAATCGTGTGTTTGCAACATCTTGCATGATTGGACCCCTTGGTGGGCTCGGAACCTTTATCATACCAAATCTTGCAAGTGAAATGAATTTTCCGGTATGGATAATAAAGCTGAGTTGTCCATACTCCAAGGATAAAGATATTAATTAATATAAAACTTTTCAGTGGCTTAATTAATTAATGGACTAAATAATCTTAAACACGAGAATTAATAACCGGGAACCATATTATCGTAATATGGGTTAAGTTGGATAGTGCAATATTAATTATATAGTAGAGTTAATTAATATTAATGGGCTAAAATATTGTGGCTCAATATTGGAATTCAGTAGCCATTGGAAGGTCCATCTTAATTCTCCTAAAGGCCCCTCAAGTAGCTCAATTAAAGTCCATTAAATAAAAGGTGCTTAAAATAAATTAAATTCTTTGTTCCATATTTTTCCTTGATTTTTGAAAATATTAGAGGAAAAAGAGGGAGAAGGATTTTCTTGAAAAGATTTTATGGAAAGGAGATAAGTATTTTTGGAATACAAGATCATCCCATAAATTCAAGAAAATTCCCACTTTATTTCTTTAATTGTAATTTTCGAAATTTTATAGAGGGGAAGAAAGTTTTTCTTGATTCTTGGAAATATTTTATGGAAGATATATATTCTTGGAATACAAGAATATCTCATAAATTCAAGAAAGATCCAATCTTGAAAACTCCCTATTATTTTCGATTTTTTTTTAGCTAAATAAGGGTGTGAGATTTTTGTGGAAAAATACACATGGAAAGAAGAATATATGGGATATATTCAAGATATCTTGGAGATCAAGAAAATATCTTTCTTAACCCTAATTTGAGCCAAAATTTTTGTTCCCCCCTCTATTATAAATAGGGGATGAATTTTTCATCCCCAACACTATTCCATGTGCTGGAAATATTAGAAATCCACAAAGGTGGTGCAACAAATTATTTAATTTTCCTTTTTTTATAAACTGTTCATTGGAGGACCTTCCACCGGGGTTATTGAACGAGGACTTGGGAATACTTGAGAAGGACTTTTGGTGGGTAGCCAGTTACTTGATCCCGTCCGTCTCAACGGTTGTCTCTCCAATGGGTACGTTTACGTAAACTCCTTGAAATTTCGCATGCTAGGATCTTTTACGTGAAATATTATTTGCATGTCGTTGTTGGATTAATTATTATTTGAATTTACTTAGGTTAATTCATGCTAGTAATAATTGTTAATTTAAATTTGTATTTATGAGGTCATCCCGATAGATCCTGGCATATGTTATCCCAACAGGAAATCCCAAAACTAGGGATAAAACCACTTATCTTCTCTCCTCTAGGTTTGTCAAACTCCAAGTTATCCAAGAACTGACAGATCAAGCTTGGATATGGAAACAATCCACCATCACCATGTTTTCCAGCAAGAGACATCATACTGTCAAATATGATTTGCCCCATATTGAATTTGTTCAGATGAACAATTTTGTATAGCAGGAAAGTCTGTTCTTTAGTAAGCACAGTGGAGTTTCTAGATGGAAACCAGTTTGAGACCAACAATTTGTGCATCACAAAATAGAGAGAAGTTAATTTGGCACAGAAAATTGTAATGTCCATTCAGAATATCTTCCTCCAGTTATCACAGACATCTCTTCCCCAATTTCTAGATCAATAGGTTCTTCCTCCACATTCCTAGTCTTTAGGAAAATATTGATGTGTCTAGGACTGATGGTAACAACATTATGCCTAACTTACTTTCCCATAATTAGAAGATTGACTATCACCACAAATCTTCTTCAAATTAGCATAGAATTCAGCAACCTAAGGCACATAGTATAGTTTAGCATATTGAAGAGCATGCAATAGGGATCTAATCTCTAGAAATCCTATCATATTGTTGGCTTCAAATTCAGAAAGTTTAATGATTCTTTCATCAATAATATGCCTCTTCAGCATGGTTTTCACAACTATAGACTCCTATCAAATTCAATTATATCATCAGGGTCTGAGTCAAGCATTGTTACCTCATCAGAATCAAAGAGATGATCAAACTTATCAGCAGTTTGATCTTCAATAAGCTCATCTTCCTGTACATTTTCATCAGCTTCATCATCTTCTTCAGGGTCATCTTCCTCAGGTTCCTCTTCTTCAGGATTGATTTCTTCCTCAGAATCATGTGCCTCAGCTTCTTCTTTTTCGGAGTCATCTCTCTCAGAATCATCTCTTTCAATATTCTCATATGGTTCTGCAGCATCAGGAGCAACATTCACAGATGGTTCATTTCTCCTTTTGGTTCGTTTTTCTTTCTTTGCCATCAATTCCTCCATGGTTAAGTCATCATTTGAATCTTTTAGCTTAGCAACAGGAACTTTTAGAATTTCCATCTCATCATCAGAATCTTCCACTTAAATTGGATCATCAACACCACCATCAGTCCTCTTGGGGCATTTTCCAGTGTAATCCACTTTCTTTTAAATACCATCCTTTGAGACATCCTCCTCTTTCCCCATTTCCCAACAGCTCTTTTGGGAGCTAACTATTTTTTCCTCAGTCAAACGTTCTTCAATTTCTCCATCATTCCTTTTGAATCGGAGGAATCAGCATCATGCATTTCAACATCAGCTTTTTGAGTTATATTTTCAGCGGGTTTAGGAGAAGGTTCATCAGGGATTTCTGTGGCTAAGGGTTTTGCAGAGAGATACACATAGTCATTAATGTTGACTTACTTTCTCCCTACAAAGACATCAGGAAGAACCAGAGGGTTTTCTCAAGCATTTGTTCGATGACTAGTCGAACCAGAGAGTGAGGGGTATTTTGAGGAAACTCGTATGGAATGGGTTTTGGGTTAGATGAAGAAGATGATCCACCAACATTTGTGGAATCATAATCTAGATTCATTGAGGCCATTTCTGCAAGAAGGTTTAATGGGTTCGAGTTTTCTGGAGAAGAAGGGTTCGAACGAATTTGAGGGTTTTAATGTGGAAGTGAATTATCAGGAGTGAAAATCGAAGGTGGTTTTGATCATATCCCATATCGCCTTTCTGTCCAATCACATTAATACATCCAGAATTAAATAATGTTATGAGGAAAATAGGAGGGAAAAGAAGCAAATGACCAAAAATAATGAAATAACACAAGTGTAAATCAAAACAAACCTTGAATCCTATGCGCAACAACAAAGTTTTCAGCTTTCAGTATTAAACATCACAAACAAATCAAACTTAAGTAGAGAAGAAAGACTAGAGGTTATTATACAAAACCACCAAGAAACCGACCAAGAGTGGGACAAAGTAACCACCCACTAAGGCAATTTGTGATCGTGTGTTGTGTAAGAGCCGCCAAAAACATTTTCAAAACCAGGGAACCATATCCAAAATTAAATAAACACAAATTAGTCCAAATAACTTGTTTAAACCGCGAATTCAACTTACCAAGAACATTAAACAAATCATGTATGATATATAAAGTTTGAATCACTTAAGGTTTCACAAAATGTCGGCACACATATATCTCAACACTCAATTTTGCATGAATTTCATCATCAAAGTGTTGCATATTTTGAATTTTTCTTCAAACACATGTTCACATTGATCCATCTTTTTAAAAGAGAACATCGTAGTAGCGAGCTCCGTGCCCCATAGTTACTCAATGGATTGTGAACAAACATGGATGTATATTTAATCACCTTTTGAAAAGAGAACATCGTAGTTGCGAGCTCCATGTCTCATAGTTACTCAGTGATTACACATCTAAGTTGTGCTTTATTTTTAATGCATTTAAGAGATATATGCCTAGGACTCTGTATCTAAACAATGATTCAAACAATAAGATCAAAACACTATCCTTTAAAGTTCAAATATAAGCAAATCAACAGACAAACTCATTATCAGAACCACAATGTTGCTTCAAATGTTGGAAACATTTATCACAATATCTACTATTTATTTTCAGATATATCAAAGACCAAGAGATTTTCTAAGTGAAGAAAACCTCTCATTATCAAGGGCTTTTGTGAAAATATCAGCAAGTTGTTTTTCTATAGAAATGTATTCTAACTTCACAACTTCTTTCTCTACAAGATCTCTTACAAAGTGATGTCTATACTTATATGCTTAATCAAAGAATGTTGCACAGGATTCTTGGAAATATTAATAGCACTAGCATTATCACAATAAACAGTCAAAATACCACTTTTCAACCCATAAGCATCAAACATCTTTTAAGCCATAGCAGTTGAGTGCAGCAACTTCCAGCAGCAACATATTCAGACTCAGCTGTTGATTGTGAAACACAGTTCTGTTTCTTACTATGCCAAGAGATAATGTTGTTTCCCATGTAGAAACATCCTCCACTAGTACTTTTTCTGTCATCACAATTACCTGCCCAATCTGCATCACTATAGCCAACTAAAGAGCAATTTGTATCCTTTGAGTACCAAATACATAGATCACATGTTCCAGACACATATCTTATAATTCTTTTTACAGAATTAAGATGTGATTCCTTAGGATTAACTTGATATCTAGCACAAAGACAGACACTATACATTATATCATGCCTACTAGAAGTTAAGTACAAAAGACTACCAATTAATCATTGATCTATACAAAGTAGGATCAACATCTTTTCCAATCAAGTCTTCACTCAACTTTTGAGTTGAACCCATAGGGGTTTTCATAGTTTTAGCACTTTCAAGACCAAACCTTTTCATCAAATTCTTAGCATATTTGTTTTGACAAAAGAAAATACCATCTTTCATTTGTTTGATTTGAAGACCTAAAAAGTAATCCAGTTCTCCAACCATGGACATTTCAAAAGTACAGGTCATTTCTTTAACAAAACTATCAAGCATATCATTAAAAGTTGAACCAAATACAATATCATCAACATATGTTTGAGCAACCATGATATCACTCTTAGAATTTTTAATGAACAAATTCAAGTAATAAATCAGTAAGTCTACCATACCAAGCTCTAGGTGCTTGTTTTAGACCATACAAAGCTTTGTTTAACTTGTAAACATGATCAGGAAATTCCAGATTTTCAAAATCTTTAGGCTGTTCAACATAAGCTTCATCATCCAGAATATCATTTAAGAAAGCAGCTTTAACATCCATTTGATGCAAGTTAATGTTAATGAAACATGCAATAGCAAGAAGTAATCTAATAGATTCAATTCTAGCAACAGGAGCAAATGTTTCATCAAAGTCTATTCCTTCAATCTGAGTATAACCTTGAGCAACCAATCTAGCCTTATTTCTCACAATGTTACCAGATTCATCAGTTTTATTCTTGAAAATCCACTTTGTTCCTATGACATTAATATCAGAATTAGGTCTAGGTACAAGTATCTAAACATCATTTCTTTCAAACTGATTAAGCTCTTCATGCATAGCATTTATTCAGTTTTCATCATCAAGAGCTTATTTCATATTTTTAGGCTCAATTTCAGAATGATAACACTCAAAAGTTACCTGATTGCATATGGATGACATGTAAACTGATCTTACAAAGTTATTGATGTGAATACCCATTCTTCTTCTAGTTTGTACACCAGAGGTAGCTTCTCCAATGATCTAATCTGATGGATGACTTTTCATTATCTTTGTTGAGAGAACCAAATGTTTTGGATACTGTGAATCTTGTGACAGATGTTCAGTATTTGAACTTTTGGGTAATGTTGTATCAGATGTTGAAGGAACATTCTGATCAACATCCTTACTATCGTCAGTGTCATTAGTATCTTTGGATACTTCTATCAATTCTGATATATTATCTTCAGCACTTTTACCTGCAAGACTTGCAAGTTCATCAAATATCACATTAATAGATTCTTGCATTGTATCAGTTCTCAAGTTATAGATTCTATATGTCTTGTTACTCTTAGAATATCCTAAGAAAAAAAATTTATCACTCTTAGAATCAAACTTGTGCAACTGATCTCTATCATTCAAAATGTAACAAACACAACCAAACATATGAAAGTATTTCAAATTTGGTTTCTTGTTATTCAAAATCTCATAGGGAGTACAATTACTACCAGAACGAATATAGACTCTATTCACAATGTGACAAGCAGTATTTAAAGCTTCTGCCCAGAATTTCTTAGAAAGACTTTTTGAGGTTAGCATAACTCTTGTCATTTCTTGCAAAGTTTTATTCTTTCTTTCAGCAATCCCATTTTGTTGAGGAGTTTTAGGTGAAGAAAACTCTTGCAAAATACCTTTCTTTTCACAAAAAATAGTAAACAAACTGTTTTCAAATTCTCTTCCATGATCAGACCTTATCCTACTGATCTTTAAACATAAAACAGTTTAAAACCTTTTGTAAAGAATTTTGAACTCAGAAAAGGTATCAGATTTTTCTTTTAGAAAGATAACTCAAGTATATCTAGAAAAATCATCTACAAGAACATAGGAATACCTTTTACCACCTAAACTTTCTGTTTCCATAGGACCCATAAGATCCATTTGAATCAACTCACAACACCTGTTTGTTGTACATGTGGACAACATTTTATGTGTTGTCCTTACTTGCTTACCTTTCTGGCATGGTCCACAGATTTTTCCTTTTTCAAAGTTAAGATCAGGTAAACCAACATCAGCACCTAGTCTATGCAAAATAATATCATCTACTTTAGCACTTTTACAAGTATGGTTTGAACCAATCAAATAGTAATTATCAGCATATCTATTGCCAGTCATTAAGCATTCATCATTCTTATCAAACACATAGCATGAATTCTTGTCAAATTTCACATGTAAGTCATCATCACATACTTGACTAATACTAATCAGATTAGCAAGTAAACCTTTTACATGTAATACATTTGTCAACTTTGGAAATCCAGGAACATTCAAAGTTCCTTTACCAACCACTTTACCTTTTGAACCACCACCATAGGTAACATGACCACCATCATAAGATGTATAATTAATCGGATGGTTGACTTGACCAGTCATGTCTCTAGAACAACCACTATCAAAGTACCAAGATCCAGGAACACATGCTTTCAAAGATGTATACACAACATTACATGACATGTTCTTATGAATCAACTTTTTAGTGTTGTTAACCTATTTTATAGGGTGTTCAACTTTATCAGGTAAAACAATTCCAGCTTTTAAGTCTCTTCTTAACCTAGAACAGTAAGGACGAATATGACCTACTCCAGCACAATAAAAACAGACATACTTTTTAAACAAACCATCAGATTTCTATTGTTTACCTTTCAAAGGTTTTTTTGCAAAGAAGTTCCAGCTTTTACAAAAGAAATAGGTTCACAGGATATAGGAGTATTCTCAAAAGTTTTCTCAAAACCAAGTCCAGCATTACCATATCTACCAATCATTAATGCTTCATTTAATTCAGTAGTGCTAGCAGAAACCTTTTTGAAACTAAGAGTAGTGCACTTCAGTTCATCTTTCAAAGAAGAAATTTCCACATCTTTTCTAGTTAAAAGAACTTCAAGCTTCAAAAAATTTTCTTTCAAATCTGAATTTTCTGAAGATAAGGAACTCAACACTTGTTTTTGAATTTCTAAATCAGTTTTATACTTCAGATATTCAGAGTTACATTTAGGAGAATTTGAAGTTTCAGCATTCAGAATAGTTCTAGCAAAATAGTTAATCTCAGAGTTATATTGACTGAATGTTGTTTCAGATGTTGTATGAACATCTGAATCTGCTTCAGACCAATAATCATCGAGATCATCATCAAAGGTATCATCATAAACTATTCTAGCAGACATAACACTTAATTCACATTTACCAGAATCAGTTTCATCATTAGAATCATCACTTAAGGTAGCATTAAAGTTCATCTTCTTCCTAAGCATAATATTAGCACATTCATTAGCATAATTACCATATCCAGAATATGCATCACATTTAACCTTTTTTCTGTACTCGGGATCATATTTGAACTTGTTATCCTTAGTAAATAGTCTAGGTTGATTGAAACTTGAAGACTGACTTGGAACAAGCTTTTTATCAGAGTGAGATGTATTCTGATTAAACTTGTCTTTTGGTTGAAACATTTTCATCACATAAATCAGAAACATCATCATCAGAATCAACTTCAGTTACATAAGAATGTTTACCAACATTTTCAGAAGTTTCACCTCTAAAAGCAAGTACTTTCTTGTCTTTATCTTTCTCATGTTTATCATCATCTAACATATTTGAGTTAATCTCATAAGTTTTTAAAATACTGATCAACTCATTTTGACTCAATAAATCAGTGTTCTTAGCCTCTTCTATTGCACATATTTTAGCATCAAATCGTATAGGAACAGTTCTAAGTATATTATTAACTAACCGAGTGTTGAAAATTGGATCACCAAGTGAATGTGACTCATTAGCAATCTCACTTATCCTTTCATTGTATGATGAAATGTTCTCATTATCTTTCATCTTCAAGTTTTCAAACTTGGTTCCCAACATTCTGAGTCTAGTCCCTCGAACACTTTCTGATCCTTCACAATGTTCCTGCAATATTTCCCATGAATCCTTAGAAGAAACACAGTTAGATATCAGTTTAAACATAGATACAACAGTAGCAGTAAAAATTACATTAAGGGCTTTGGAATTGAAAATGGTCGATGTGCATTCATCATTGGACCAATCAATCTCCTTTTTTACTTGTGATTCTCCATCTTTATCATCAAATTTTTTTGGTGGATTCCAACCAGATAAAACACTACGCCATGCTCTCTCATCTATAGACTTAATGTACATGCGCATTTTAGGTTTCCAGTATGGGTAATTTGATCCATCCAAAATTGGAGGTTTTAAAGAAGGAGTTAGTGGATAATCTATTGCAAAAACACACTTTAAACACAGGACCTTTAACTTAGTGTATCAAGTTTATGGCTGTGATGCCAACTGAAAGTGTGTGTGCGTGTATTTTCAGGGTGTTGCAACATGTAAAACAACATATGACAGCGGAAGTATAAAAACGCAGTGCAAAGGATTTCAAAATTGTGTATAGTCTGTAATCCAGACTATACGAACCTCATGGTTAAAAACATAACAATAACAAGTAGTGCACAAGAACCTCTTACAAGATCCTAAAAGGTGTAGTGAAAAACCACACACCAAAAATCAATCTATTCAATCAAGTAACTAGTGATCTTATTCAACCTAAAACTTGATCTAATAAGACAAAATCAATACTGATGGGAAATGTTGGAATACACTCGACCAGTACAAATGGACATAGCATCGACCCTCAAACTCCACTCACGGTTGTGTCTCGGATGCTACTCTCTTAAGTTTGGAGTAGAGCAAATGGTATTTCACTTTTCCTCAAAACTTGAATGTCGACCAATGCAATATATTTATAGACTTTCGGATCAACTGCATTGTCCTATCCACCAGGCTTGGATAGCCTTGAACATCTCCTCCACTATCTCCATGATCTTAGTGTAACCACCCATTTTTTTCTATTCTCACTCCACCACAGTGCAACTGCTTGACAATATTCGAAATTGTCTTCAACTTGCAATGTAGGAAACATAGAAAAACACATCTAATAAAATGGAGTCAGTGTTAGGAGAAATGACAAATTTATGATGTTGTAAAGAATGTTGTCCAACATCTAGAACAACATCTGTGCAACATCAACACGCATTATGACCTTGAGTTACATCAGATGGATGTAAAGACAGCAGTTCTCAATTGTGACATTGTTGAGACAATATATATGGTGCAACCAGAAAACTTTGTGTCAGGAGATTCAAAGAATATAATTTGCAAATTAAAGAAATCCATTTATGGACTCGAGAAAGCTTCTCGTCAATGGTACTACAAATTTCATGAAGTAGTTGTCTCGTTCGATTTCAGACTAATGTTATTAATGAATGGTGCTAAATGCAGTGTTTTTAAAATCGGACCGGACAGGCCGGTCCGACCGGGTTAACCGGAAACCGGTGTCGGTGCCGGTCTGATTACTAGCACAAACCAACTTTAAAGAGAACCGGTGCGAACCGGTTAAAAACCGGGTTTAATCGGTGAACCAGTGAACCGACAAACCCGGGTTTTTTCATGTTTCTCATAGAAACCAATTGCCAGTTTCTGCGTCAAAACTACAGCCAAATTTCCATTGCCGTCATATTTATGACTTGCATCTGCCATAAAAAGTAATTGGGTGGCGATAAGGATTTCAGCAGCCGGATTTGAGAAAGAAGAAAGCTATGGATTTATTTTTTTTGACAGAGCCATGGAAATTTTCATAATAGAAGAATTTAGTAAAATCTCTGAAATTTCATTGTTTCAAGATTAATGGTGTCGAGATGAAGAGAGAGATAGAGAGACTATGGATCTGAATATTTAATTTATCCAAAAAAGAACAATTAATGGAGGGAGGCGGTCAAAATTATGAAACCGCTACTTATGCCAAAATGCATTGAATTGGTCAATCATCTTAATTTGGTGGTGTATATTTCCAATAATTAAGGAGTAGATTATAACAAGAATAAATTTGAATGTTTAGGAGATTTTTATTAATTATATTATATATTATTTAAATATTGAATTATATAGTGTGTATCTATAATATATATTCATATCCGAGTTATCCGGTCTTTTTAGAACGGTTCAACTGGTTGAATCAGTGACTCAGTAATCCAGCTTGTTGTCCGGTTTGATGGCCGGTCCGGGTTTAAAAACATTGGCTAAATGTTGATTACATACTACTTGTTACCAATAATTTAAGTTTGTTGCACGATACCAAGACCTTTCTATCAAAGAGATTTGAAATGAAAACTCTTGGGGGGACCTCTTTTGTTTTAGAGATCCAAATACACCGAGATTGATCTCAAGGATTCTAGGATTATCACAAAAGAGATATATAGAAAAAGTGCTACAAAATTTTTGGCATGCATAATTGCAAGTCATGTTGCACCCCTGTGGCTAAGGGAGACAAGTTTAGTCTCAGTCAGTGCCCTAAAACTGATCTTGAAATTCAAGAGATACAAAATGTTCCCTATGCTTCGGATGTTGGGAGTTCGATGTATGCTTAGGTTTGCACCAGACCTGATTTGGGTTTTACTGTGGGTATGTTGGGCAGATGCTTAAGTAACTATGCATGGTATGGTATTTGGAAAGCAGCTAAATGGGTCTATAAAGAACTAAGGATTACATGTTTATATATAGGAAATCAGATCAATAGGAGATCATCGGGTATTCTGATTCTGATTTCATTGGATGTCAATATCCACTTCAGGCTATATTTTCTATTAGCAAATACGGTTGCAAAATATTATCACTTGGCTACGTATTGTAGAGACTATTGAAAGACCACTTAAGTTGTATTGTGACAATAATTCGATTGTGTTATATTCCAATAACAACAGAAGTTCACTAAGTCAAAAAAAAATATTGACATATAATTCCTAGTTGTAAAGGAAAAGTATAGAGTGGTCAGATTTTTATAATGCATTTTGGGACAGACTCACCAGATCCACCAACTAAACGTTTACCACCCAAGGTCTTTCATGAGTATATAACTCATGTGGGTGTTTTGTTGTTTCAGTATACTTCAATTTAGTGGAAGTCTGTATATGTCTTGTTGCTTTATATTCCAGTTTGGACACATTATTGTGTATTTGAGATAATTCTCTAGAGAAATAAAGTTTTGGTTCATTTACACCCTGTTTATTTGGTTTTGGTTTTCGGTTGATCTCACTTAGGATAAAGAAGGACCAGTTGAAAATAGGCATGTCAGATCACATTACATGTAATATCCATGATACACACCATGATTGAAACCATTAAGTGATACACATTACATGGAAATAGGCATGTCAGATCACATTACATTGCATATCATGAGGTTTATATGTGTAGAAATCATTAAGTAATTTTCTATTTGGTGAGGGACCAAATAAAATATATAGGAAGCTTATTCTATAAATTAGGGTTATGATCTTCAAACATCAGTACGTTCATTCCACATCCTGTATTATCTCTACAGAAAAGTGTAGAAGGGTGAAACTGATATTTTGGGAAACCAAACCTGTCTAACACACAAATCAATTTATGGATTCAGGTACCCTTCAGCTTTTATGATTAATATTCTTCCTGTTTCGATTAATCATTATAGATTCTATTTGGATCTAATTGGTATAATTTCTAACATGTAGAGGTTGAGGGAGAAAGATCGATGACGGGTAAATCTGTCTAAGTTAAGTATGAACAGGATCTTAAAAGCAATAATTGATATAGATGGAGTATATTATATTCACTGAAACATACGGGGTATTAATATGTGAATATAAATTTATATATATTTTGTAGATCTCAATCAACTCAAGTTCTCATGAGCTCTCCTTTTTAAGTATAATTGGGGAGTGGATCAGGTATTGTACAACACCATGCTTGCCACTCCCAACTGTGCCATTTCACCTTTTTCCCTAGTATTTTGTTTTTCTTTTATTCTAAATACTACCAACCCTGCTACCCCACTTTTTCATGCGGCCGCCACTTTTATTTTCTTTATTTAGTGAATTTCTATTAAGATTGACATACTATTTTTTTTTTATTAAAATAAAAATTGTACAAATAATTTTTAAAAACAAAATGTATTAAATAAAATAATTAATATTAAATTTCACATATTAAAATTTAAGGTATTATACAAATTATTTTGCAAAAGTTATCAAATAAAATTCATTAACTAATAATATTAAATAATAAAAAGTAGAGTGTGTGTATCGTGCACTCCATAATGTATTTTAGAATCATGCAATTTATTTATATTAAATCGTGCAATTTATTTTTCATATTAATAATTTACACGGATCAATATAAACAAGTTGCATATTTTTATATAACAAATTGTATAATTTTAAAATATACTATGAAATGCACAATGCACCTAGGGCATACAAAATTTAGCCTAAAAAATATGTGTGATATGAAAATTAATAGTCATACATAAAAACATAATTAGGAGAAAAAGGGGAGTGGCGGCTCTATGAGAAAGTGGGGAAACAGGGTTGGTTTTATAAGTATTTAGAATAAAAAAATGAAAAACAAAATATTAGGTAAAAAGGTAAACGACACAGTTGGGAGCGGATAACATAGTGTTGTACAACACCTGATCCACTCCCGTATAATTGTTATACATACAAAGTGCAATTGTTAAGAAAATGACCTTATTTTTAGACTCAAATTTAGCATGCTACATGTAACATTTTTTTTGGTTGTTCAAAACCTACAATAGACTTTATAGTAGTTTAAGATCTGGCGTTTTTATAATAAACGAACCAAGCCTGAAAGCTTATTTAGAGTCTTTTTAAATTCATTTTAAAATCTAATTCAAAAGAAAATATGTAGATGTTGTGATTTTGAATTTTATTTATTTTTTAAGAGATTTGGGGTTTAATGAGGTTGTGTTATTTTATTTGAATATTTTGTTTAAGTATATATTTTTCTATTATTATTACTAACATAAATTATTGACAATTGTTATTGAATATAAATAGTGGATAATATATATATATATATATATATATATGTGTGTATGTATGTATAAGAGAGGGTGGGAGAGAGAGACTTAAAAGAGTCAGTATGTTTAGTTTAAAAGGCTTTTATAAAAACTTAAGTGTTGGCATGTACAAGTGAATGATGGTCCTCGATTGGGGCTTCTTTGAGAACTATGCCATGGTCATCTGAGATCTCACACTCTCAATGACGACATAGGTTCATGGGAATACAGATATGAATAAATGCAAACAACCAAATATAATATTCAAATAAGTGCAATATTAAATATTAATATTACTACATTGCAATGTATTAGTTAACTAGGATGCTCGTACTTTTGAGAGTCCTCATTGTTTGGTCGAACCTCAATATTGTGTGGATGGTTTTCTCGACAATTCTTGTTCTTGCTCTTAATCTGAGTTAGTTTTTTTGTTTAAAAAAAATCACAAAATACATTTTTAAATGAATGACAAACGAGACTTAACAGAAGTTAAATTTAAGGATTACAATTAAGTATGGAACAAATTAGACTACCCAACAGAGGCCTACAACTCAGTTTGTTTATGTTTGCTCGATATTTTTAATAAAATAAGGTTGCCCTCTGATGAATGTACCATATATCCTTGCAAATCATTGTCATCAACAGGCAAAGGATAATTTATAAATTTTCCTCTGTGTCATTCTCAACCATATTCCCCCATCTAGAAGGACTGAGATTGGTTTGGGATTTCTGTCATGGCTTCATTAATAGCGCAGGAAACCGTTGTTCCCTTTAAGCCGGCTTGATGTTATTCCCCGTGAGCAAGAGTATCAAATTGGCTCGAAATTCATAGGTGCCCCTTAGACGGGACAATCTTCTGAGGACTTTTCTGTTTTCGTGTCACTACTTTCGTTCATCTTGTGGTTGTATATTCTGATGTCAAGGTTTGTATCCCAAAACAACCATTGCACACGAAGTGTAATCCCCTGGTTCAGTAGACTTGTCCACTTAAGGTGGATCTTTTATCGGGGCCTGACTCGTTGAAGGCTCCTTTTGCATCCACTCATTCTTCTTTGGTTTTGTCTTCGTAGCCTAAGGATCATGCATACTTGTCTGTTGATGGGTAGCCCTTCAACAAACACCGGTAGAGTACCCTAGTATTTCACAATTAGTGCAAATATCGGGGTGCCTCTCATATCTAATTGATGTAATAGAGCAGTGTCAAGATATTTCGTACATGATAAAATCGTCTTTGTCTTTCATGAGATTGATCTCCAACAAGACCCTGACATAGTGACACATAGTGTGATTTCTTGTCCGTTCATCCACCAGTATTACCGGTCTGATTGCAGAAGCCATGGATTCAATGATTGGTTCATAGAATTATTCAATCGGGAGATTAAAAATCCGGATCCAAGCATGCACGATGGGGGAGTTAACCTTATAATGGTTTAATTATGGTGTCCATCGTTGTAAGCGTGTGGTTCCAAATTCAAAAGGCCAATTTCGTTTGAGCAAGATCCTCTCCCATTCAAGATAGTGGGCAATCTGAATATTGTAGTTACATCTTCTAAGTGGTATAAATTTCCAAAGTTCGGAAACCAACCAAGCTTTGTTAATGTAAACACACAATTCCTCTAAAGGCATTGGTTTCACTCCAAATTTAAACAAAATTCTGCCAATAAGAAAATGTTCATGTTCATGTACCCCTTGTTGGTGCACCAAATCATCAATGTTGACTAACAGGTGTTGTGCCATGGAATAATCCAACCCGGTGAAGCAATAAATTAGAGCGACTTTGATGGGAATCATGAGGCCGCAGAGCGACTTCTTTTGAGTTGAGAAGGTCGAGGGGCGGCTTGGAAGAAGAATGGAGGTCGCGGGCGACCTTGGAAGAAACCGCAGGTCGGAAGCGGCCTCAGACGGATATTCATGGTAAAGGTGCAGATAATTGGGAGCGTGGACATCACGGGGTGAGCAAGACAAGTGTATCCAGACGCGAAAATTGCGGGATTTACCGAGAAAACCCTAATCCTAGCGGCTGGAGCCTCTGAAAGCCCGTTGAAGGAAGCCCACGAAGATCTGTAACCTAATTTCCTATCTATAAATATAACTTGTATCATTCATTGTAAAGGGACGAAATCTTAGAGTTCTAGGCAGAAAATAATAACAAGATACTTCTGGCTTGGGCGCCCCCAGACATAGTCTTATTCAGAAGACGAACTGGGTAACCAAATTTGGTCGTATTTCATATTTATTGTTCGTTACTTGTTTGATCCCATTCAGTACTAGTGTGTTGCCCTAGACGTAAAATCTAGGTTACAATATTTGGCGCCGTCTGTGGGAAAGCTCTCTGTCGATTTGCTCAAAATCCGCAGAAAACCCATCTCTTGTCAATGGCGATCAACCAAGGTAACGCTACCAGAAACGAGATGGACCACCGCTACGGTATCGAGGCCTCCATGAGTTCACAGCGCTCTCACCCCATCATCCCAGAGGCTACCCCCGACTGGTGGAATCTCGTCCAAACACCAGAGGACGCGAAGGCCATGTTGGCCGTCCTCCATAAGAAACGCCTCGCCTTCGATGACGAGGACGAACAGCCACCGGTCAAGAAGCAACACCCAATCCAGGAACCTCTAAGGGCAAAAATGCCCTTGTTGAAAAAGGGCGCTCCACAGGACAACTGGCGTATGATCCGGCGAAGCACGCCATCATTCGGAATCGCATGCTCTTGGAAAGGCCGGTAGGGTTGGGCAACGTGTTCGACCGACTTGGGGGGCAAGAGACCCAGAAAGCCCCGATGGCCATCGAAGACGAGGCACAATCTCAGCCCCGTCACGGCGATCAGGTGGAGCGAGATCTAGCCATGGCTCTAAATTTGCACCATGATGAGTTGCCGAGGGGGTCGGCAATTCGCCAAGGCGATCCACGAGTGACCTACCCCCCAAGGATCATCGCGACGTGAAAATTGACGCGCTGGCCAGAACGGTCCAGCGACTTCTCGAGCGGGCAGAAAACCAAAGTGGTCCGGCTGGAGCAGACCACAACCTCATCATCCCAGAGTCTCCCCTCGGAACCACGGTCACCTTGGCTCCCAATCAACAAAAAATCAACACGGCGGCTCTAGATCGCTACAGTGGGAGCACGGACCCAAGGGTCCACGTGGCCAAGTACAACTCCTACATGACCTCCATGGGCGCAACGGATGCCACTAAGTGCCAGCTGTTTTCCCTAACCTTGAGAGACCAGGCCCACCAATGGTTCACTTCGTTGCCACCTTTCTCGGTGGAAACTTTCGAGCAACTCGCCAGGCTATTCCTGACCCACTTCACAGCCTTAGCACCGCGACCTGCGACCAGACAGTGACTAATGAATACCCAATAGGCGGATAATGAGTCTGATTGATCCTATATCGAAAGGATCGACAAACTCATACTTGAAGGGGATCCAATCGGGGACGAGGCCAAAGTACTATGGGCCGTCTCCGGGCTCAAAAAAGGAACCAAGTTGTGGTGATGCATGACCACAGAATATCCGATCAGCTATAACGACTTCTGGAGATGGGCTAACGACCTCATCCACGCTTCAGAGCTTCTGGAATCAAGACTTTCCGACGACAGAAAGGTTGCAGACTCAAATAAAAGCTCCAAGAAAATCGGCGGTCATTACAAGGCACCTGGCAACTTCAAACCTTTTGAAGAAAACATCATAGTGAAGCTGATGGAAGTGCTAGGTATGACACCCGTACACATCTACAACCAGATCAGGGACCGAGGGTTACTCCTCCTGCCTCGGCCTATCAAGAACAAGAGGAAGGCAAACCCCAACAAATAGTGCCACTTCCACGAACAAACTGGGCACTACACCAGCGAATGCAAGGACCTTCTTCCCTAATTTTGGAGGCTATATGAGGATGGGTTATTGGATGAATTTGTCAAGCGGCCCCAGAAGAATCAGGATCACGCTCAGAGAGGTCGCCAGCAAGCAAACCCGCCCCGACAGGCCGAACCTGCTCCGGGAATGCCGGCCAGGGGAACGACCAGTGCCACCCATGCCGGAGGGCGCTGTAGGTCGCATCATACACATTCTATCTCCACTCGGGACAGTCGGGAGACTTTTCGCGACCGGCTCATCCAAAAGACGATTGAAGGCAGAAATAAGAGAAATAGAGAATGCCAGAAAGATGGTGTTACCTGTCTTCACCGTAGGAGAAGAAACGAGCACGATCGAGTTTGGAAAAAGGGACAATGCCGGAATAGTCTATCCAAACGTCGACCCTCTAGTAATCAAAGCTTATATCATGGGCACGACTGTATGCCGTTTGCTAGTGGATGGGGGAGCCTTCTGCAACATCCTTTTTCAAAAAAACCTTGGACCAGCTCGGGGACTATGACGCATACTTCACCCCGTGCGACCACGTCGTGAAAGGCTTTGGAGATGCAATCGTGAAGCCGACGTGAATGATCCGTCTAGCTGTGGATTTAGTTTCCACTTTGAATGAAGAATTTAGGGCCACTAGGCTTTTAGATTTTCTAGTTGTAGACCTCCCGAGCTCCTATAATGAATTCCTCGGGAGGCCATTTGAACACGAATTCGAGGCTGTGTCCTCGACTTTTTATTTTTGTGTAAAGTTTCCCACCAAGAGTGGGCTGGTCGACACCGTCAAAGGTGACCAAGTCGATGCAAGGGGTTTTTGATTTATTCCTCGTCTCGTTTAAATTCCGCACCGATATCTAGCAAACAAATACTTTTAATAGATAGTGAAAAGCAAGGCGAATTTTAAACAACAAGACTAACAGGAAAAGAAGTCGCGACGACCTCGATCCAAGCATGTGGCCCGAACCAGAAGAATTTCTACTCGAAGCAGAAATAGACGATCGGCAGCAGAATACCCCAAGAGCCATCCCAGGGGAAGACCTCGAGAAAGTCAAAATAGACCCAGCCCGACCGGATCTTGAAGTAATCATAGGCTCAAAAATACCGGACGACCTGAAGGGGGAAGTCATCAACTTTCTCAAAAAGAATCTAGATGTCTTCGCCTGGTCACACAAGGATGTGGTAGGAATCGACCCATAAGTCGCATGCCACAAATTGTTCATAAATCCAGCTCGAAAGTCGATAGCCCAGAAGAGGCAAAAATTCGGCCCCGAGAAGTACGCAGCGTTAGCCGAGGAGGTGAAAAAATTGTTGGACAATAACTTGATCACACGGGCCGACCAGCCCCATTGGGTGGCTAACACCGTGTTGGTAAAAAAATCAAATGGAACTTGGCGACTGTGCATCGACTTCACTGAACTCAATAGCGCTTGTCCGAAAGATTTCTTCCCAATGCCTCACATCGATCACCTGATAGATAACACGGTGGGCCACGAAATAATGTCCTTCATGGACGCTTTTGCAGGCTACCACCAAATAGCCATGAACGGACCAGAATGACAACATACCTCGTTCTTGACGGTTTAAAGGATGCCCTTCGGTTTAAAGAATGCAGGGGCAACATATCAAAGGCTGGTCAACCACATGTTTATCGACCGCATTGAAAAGTCAGTGGAAGTCTACGTAGACGACATAGTCGTCAAAAGCCTGAAATCGGAGGATCACCTAACACATTTGGCCCAAACTTTCGATATCCTAAGGAAATTTAACATGCGACTAAACCCCAAGAAATAAAATTTCGGGGTCGAGTCAAGAAAATTCTTGGGGCATCTGGTGAGTAAGTAGGGATAGAGGCGAACCCCACCAAAGTCAAAGTCATATTGGACATGGGGGCACCTCGAAATGTAAAGGAAGTACAGAAACTCACGGGATGCCTGGCCGCCTTGAACCGGTTCATCTCCCGAATGGGAGACAAGTGCAAACCACTGTTTGACACCATCCAAAAAAAGTCAAAATTCGAATGGACACACGAAAGCCAAGAAGCTTTTGATAAAATCAAAGCCTACCTGGCGGATGTAAGCATTCTGTCGAAACCAGTTCCGGGAGAAAAGCTTTTCCTATACCTAGCAGCTTCCGAAACGACTCTAAGTGCAGACCTCGTTCGAGTAGAAGATAGGAATGAATTCCCAATTTACTTCGTCAACCAGATACTGAACGAGACAGAGCAGCGATATCCGGCACTGGAAAAACTGGCATACGCGCTAGTCATGAGTGTAAGGAAACTAAGGCCATACTTTTTCGACCATCAAGTCGAGGTCCTTACTTCCACACCCTTGAGGAACGTATTGCATCGACCAGACATGTCGGGTCGATGTCTCAAATGGGCAATTGAGGTCGGACAATACGGAGTAACTTATGCACCCCAACCTGCCATCAAAGCCCAGGCTTTAGCCGATTTCATCGTGGAACTCACTTTCTCATCAGAGGCAGAAGATTCAGACAGCCCACTATGGGAATTGTACGTGGACGGGTCGGCGACCTCCCATAAATCGGGGGACCGGCTTGGTTTTAACAAGCCCAGAAGGAATGCCAGAATGCCATCACCTTCGATATCCCCGCAACCAACAATGAGGCCGAATACGAAGCGCTCATTAGCGGCCTAGAAATGTCAACGGTCATGGGTGTCAAATGACTGCAAGTCCACACAGACTCCCAACTCGTAGCTTACCAGGTATCAGGAGAATACGAGGCGCGGGACGACAGGATGGTGGCCTACCAAGAAATCGTAAAGATGTTGTGCCAAAAATTCGAACAAGTTCATGTCAAATTGATCCCGAGAGAACAGAACTCACGAGCCGATGCCTTAGCACGGCTGGCAACTTCCGAGGGGCTACCAAAAATGAAGGATGTCACCATCACGACATTATCCCACCCATCCACTGCACACGCAAAGGTCGCGAACGTAAAAACCCCAACGTCGAACTGAATGACACCCATCATTGATTACTTAAGGATAGGTCTCTTGTCAAATGACAGGATCCAGGCTCGACAACTACAATTACGAGCCGCAAGGTACAAAATGATCCAGAATGAGCTATACAAGCATGGTTTCAGCATTCCCCTACTCCGTTGCATCACGCCAAAATAAGGGCAAATGATCCTGCGTGAAATACACGAAGGGGCATGCGGTAACCACACCGGGGGTGAATCGCTGGCCCACAAGACCACAAGACAAGGGTATTTTTGGCCCACACTAAGGTCCGACGCCATCACCTTCGCACGCAAATGTCATAAGTGTCAAATCTATGCTCCTTCCATCAAAAGTGCCACAGAAGAGCTCACAAGCATCCTCAGTCCTTGGCCATTTGCAAAGTTGGGGATAGATATTATTGGCCACTCCCAACAGCGTCGGGTTCGGTCAAATACGCCCTGGTCGCGGTAGATTACTTCACATTATGGGCCGAAGCTGAGACACTTGCGACCATAGATCAAAACCAGGTCATCAAGTTTATATGGCGCAATATCATCTGCAGATTTGGTTTATCGCAAGAAATCATATCAGATAATGGTAAACAGTTCGACGGCCTCAAAGTCGAAGCATTCTTCAAGAAATGGAAGATCACGAAACTCTTCTCGACTCCATACCACCCGCAGTCGAATGGCCAAGTTGAGGCCGTGAACAAGATCATTAAACACACTCTGAAAGCCAAGATTGAGGGGGGTAAGGGGAAATGGGCCAGCGAGTTCCCGGATG
Organism: Stenogyne calaminthoides; assembly: GCA_037126765.1. Taxonomy (NCBI): domain Eukaryota; kingdom Viridiplantae; phylum Streptophyta; class Magnoliopsida; order Lamiales; family Lamiaceae; genus Stenogyne; species Stenogyne calaminthoides. Next base: position 14,906,515 of record JBBCBC010000023.1, on the reverse strand, counting down.
TTTTTGTGAGCCTACAGAATGACCTGCAAAAATTCAACAGGAGAAACCCCCTACTCACTAGCCTTCGGGACCGAGGCGGTTGTACCCGCAGAGGTCGACGCTTCTCTCCACGACCTCCACCAAAGGGACCTCGGGGGTCGATTCTAACTCCGGCTGGATGACCTTCGGATCGGGGACTGGGCGTACAATCTGACTTGTAGCAAAAAAGGAAAGGTCGACGCCCATGTCTTCTAAATCCTTAATCTCCAGAAGGACGGTGGGGGCAGGAGGGTAGTCGCGAACATAATCGGATAACTCGGCAACAAAAGGGGCGAGGTCGCCAGCCAGATTTGCCATGTGGAAAACTCGGATGGCCCCGACATAGGCCATCACGTACGCGAAGTTGGCGTTGAGCTCCTCGGTCCTCTTGAAGTCGTCCTCCCTGGCGGTCAGCACCCTCCCTGCTTCGGCCAGCTTGCCCTCTAGACGGGTCACATCCGCCATTTTGGCCCTCAACTTACCCTCGACCTCCGCCATGCGCCCCTCGGCGTTAGAAAGCCGCTTAAGCAGCTCGGAGTTGGAGGACTCCAATCTCTTCTGAGCATCGGCCGCAGAGACCAGCATCTTGGCCTGATCGGCAACCCTAGCCTGCAACTTCTTCAGCTCCTCCAACTCAGCCTCCAGTTGAGCACTGGTCTTCTCTAGATAGAAGACCGCCTTCTGGGAATGGGCAAGGGTCGAGTACAGGTTGCCCGTCACCTTCTGCCAACGAGCATTGCTATGGTCCGATTGCGTCCACCCCGGGTCAGGTTCTGTAGACCCCTCCGGAGATAGGCGGGCCAGCTTTCGGGGACCCCAGCCGGGATGATATGACCCAACCTCAGAAAGCTCAGGGCCTCGGGACCAATCTTATGCGGGGTGAGCTCCGGGCTGCAAAAGAAATTTGGGAGTCAATTAAGCAGGGGGAGAATAGAAAAAGATTCACACAATCAAGAACTTACTCGCTGACACGGTCAGCATCCCAACCCAACCAGGAGTCATCCTCAGGGAGCCGATCTCCTCGAGGAGCGGGGAAGGGCTACGAGGATGGGCGGGTTGCGACCTCCCGGTCTCCTGGCTGGTATCATCCCTCGCCCTTTACCGAGCGGGCTCAGAAGCCGGTTCTTTGTGCTTCCTCTTGCCCTTGTCAGTGGCAGAGGGGCCGGAAAGAGTCGAGCTCGGGGGAGTGGCCACCACGTGCTTCATTTGGTTCAGCACCAACTTTTTCCTAGAGGCCATGATCGCTGCGGAGGGCCGACGGTGGTAGACGGGAATGTCGGGATCTGCACACCAAACAAAAAAAATATATCAGCCTCCAAAAAATAACTCGGGGCATCAGCGTAAGAATAGGTACTCACAAGGGATGTTCAAGTGGCGAGGATAGGTATAAAGCCCGGCCTTTAAGCGATAGAGTTCAAAGTTAAGGGCGTTGATGTCGCGAAGACTCGGGGCAGTGTCACGAACGATGTTGAAAGCCTCTTGAAAGTCCTAGTACAGGTCGGCGGTCGAGGGTGTAAACACTGCAAAAGAAAATGAGAATTAGATCAGTACGACCTCAGAAGTATAAAAAGAAAAGCATACCGTGTTCGACTCGACGCGCGTAATCCGTGGGAACCCGAATGGATAGTGTACTCGAAGGGTCCGTTGATTCCCAAGCACCCTCAACAAACCACCACTTCCGGTGCCAATCGACAACTTTGTTCGGAATCCCACTCACGAGCTCCCGGCCCTTGCGAAGTCGTACGGCATTATAGCCGCCAGCTTGAATGATTGGCGACATCACATAAGCGACCTCGCCAGGGTTGGCATTCGGTTTAGCCCAGCCAACCCCAGAACGGTCATCGAGGAGATTATGTAGCTCCAGCTATTCGGGGTGATCTAAGTGAGGCTTTCATTCCAAGCCGACAGTAACTGGGAGATCGTCGGGTGAAGGGGAAAGCGAATCCCTGCCTCCATTGTGTGCTCGTTAACCGCAATCATCCCTGGAGGCGGCTGTTCGGCACTCTCTTCGGAGGTCGCCCCATAAAAATGGACGTCTTGGGGCACCTTATACAACCGGCGAAGGGAACGCACGTGCCTGTCGGACAGAACCGATTTGTACTTAAACATGTCGAAATCCATGTACTCAGAGCGGACCGATCTCCTATATGCACGTTCAGGTCGTTTATATGGGGCCTCGGCCGAGTAAGAATTATTGGGGAATAAGTTGCACAGATCTATTCGGGATGAATATTTAAATACAAATTTAATTCTTATAATTATTACTAGCATGAATTAATCCTATATTAATTCAAATAATAATCCAACAACATATCATGCATATAATAATTCACGTAAAATCTACGCATGCGGAATTCTACGAGTTTACGTGAACGTACCTCTTGGGATGGCAGTGATTTGGTAGATTAGACTAACCAAAAGAACTTCCCAAGTATTCCCTTAGCCCTCGTTCGACTATCCGGTGGAAGGACTCTTGTGAACGATTTAACAAAAGGAAAATAAATTATGCTGCACCACCTTTGTGGATTTACTAATTTTTCCAGCACATGGAATTGTACACTACTCACAATTGTCGTTTTTCGAAAAAATACAATCTGTCGACGTTGCAAAATATTTGATATTTTATCAACGATGATATTTTTTTCGAAAAACCAATTTTCGTGTGTGTTACTGGGAATGAAACATTCATCCCCTATTTATAGAGGAGAGGGGGACGAAAATTACATGTGAAATAAGGAGGAAAAAATCTTTTCTTGATCTCCAAGAAATCTTGAATATATCTCATATATTCTTTTCTCCATAATTAAAATATTCCACAAAATCCCACTCTCTTATTTGTTATGGAATATTTCGAAATATTAGGGATCAAGATTCCAAGATTTGGATCTTCTTGAATTTATGAGATATTCTTGTACTTCAAGAAATACATATCTTCCATAATATATTTTCAAGAAAATCAAGAAAATCTTTCTTGCCCACTATATTTCAAAATTTTCGAAATCTCTATTATGAATAATCAAGTGGGAGATTTCTTGAATTTAATGAGATAATTGTGTATTCCAAGAATACATATCTTCATTCCATAACAAAATTCAAAGAAAATCTTTCTCCCCTCTTATCCATAATTTTCGAAATAAATAGGAAAAATTAAGCAATAATATTTATTTTATTTTAATCACCCTTTTCGAGCTTATTGGACTATATGTTTTGGGCTACTCGGGGGCCTTTAGGAGAATTAAGATTGGACCTTCTAATGGACCTTGAATATCTAATATTGAGCCACAATATTATTCAAGCCCATAAATATTAATTAATCCCACTACATAATTAATATTGCACTATCCATCTTAACCCATATTACGATCAATATGGCTCCGGTTATTATTTCCGTGTTTAAGATTATCTAGCTCATTAATTAATTCAAGCCAATAAATAGCTTTCCATTAATTAATATCTTTTGTCCTTGGTCAAGGAACGGTTCAACATTATTATCCATACCGAAACTAATTCCACTTGCAAGATTTGGTATGATAAAGCTTATGAACCTCCCAAGGGGCAAATCGAACAAGCGTGCTTGCACCACGATTCTTCAGATTAAATCTTAGCAATCACATATGACTAATAATATTGCCCAAGATAAAAAGTATTGAATCTCGTTGATTCGCTACCCATGATAAGTCAAAGCAATAGTTACCAATCCCACGTGATTCTATTTAAGGAACGAAGATTAAGAAATAACGAACCACTGAGGTCTAATTCTTCCTTGTTCGATTACGAAGAATTTATCCTCCTCAGTAGGTCCTATTCAATTACATCACCATGCACTAGTGTAATCTCTTGGTCAAGACAAGCCAATCTGAGCCTTACACTTCAACCTTTCGCGGTGGGTTGTTCATTTTCATCTAGGTTGTGAATGGCGTACTTTTTTAGTTACAAAGCGGATCATTAATTTAATCTTCGTGATCCGGTATCACTAAATTAACTACAATGTAACACGTCATTTACTTATTGAGCAGTTATGCAGTAAATATATGTAACATTCAATAATATTTAATGCATCAGTGATAAACAATTTATTTCAGTAAATAAGTTCGGAATTCCGTTTTTGATTATACAAAGTAAAAAGCATACTTTCTAGTATAATCCCAACAATCTCCCACTTATACTCAAAGTCTGCTTTTAAGTATACTACAACATGTCTCGTGTAGTCTATGACATCTAATGTCACCTACACGAACCTAATAATTTCTCCCACTTATACTCAAAGCAGTTGACAATCGGTCTTGACACCCATTCCTTCCACATGTCTCTCGAATGTATTCGTGAGGGACTCTTTTGTGAATGGATCTGTTGGGTTGTCCTCGGGGCGCTATCTTTACCACATCTATATCTCCTCTCTTAACGATATCTCGTATAAGATGGTATTTCCTTTCTATGTGTTTCTTTGCTTTGTGGGCTCTTGGTTCCCTTGAATTTGCAATCTGCTCCCAAGATTGTCACAATAAATAGTGATTCTGTTTGGGCAAATTGAACCCACATCTAAGTCCACTAGGAAGTGCTTGAGCCAAACCGCTTCTTTTTGATTTGCCTGTAGCGACTACATATTCGGCTTCCATGGTAGAATCTGCGGCGATTTTTTGACGCTTCTCCATGTTACGGCTCCTCCCCATGCAAAAACACACACTACGGAGGTAGATTTTTCAAGTCTATGTCCGATTGGAAATTGAGTCCGTGGCCGAAGCGAGGGATTAGACCATCCGGTCGATAAATCAACATTCTATCCCGAGTTCTTTTTCGGATACTTGAGATGTTTTTAATCGTAGTCAATGCTCTTTCCCGGGTTACTTTGATATCTTGCCACCATACCTACGGCAAAGCGGATATCCGGGTCTCGTGCCGCAGATTGCATACATGAGGCTTCCGGCAACCCGTAAGCATATGGAATGTCTTTCATGTAATCTATCTCCTTTTTGCGTCTTAGGGACATTTTCTTGGATAGATGTATTCCATGCACAGAAAGGTCTGAAGCCTTTCTTGGAATCTTGCATCTTGAAGCGTTTTCAAGACGGTGTCTATATATGAAGCTTTGCGATAAGCCGTCGATCATCCTTTTCTTGTGATCTCGGTGATCTTGATCCCAAGGATGTGTCCGCTTCCCTAAGTCTTTCATATCAAACTGTTTTGAAAGTCATGCCCTTATGTCTGATAACACCTTTACATCGTTCCCGATGATCAGAATGTCATCTACGTATAGTACTAAGTATACCAATGCAGTTCCGACACGCTTTTTCTATACACAACTTTCAAACTCGTTTTGATCGAACCCATAAGACTTTATAACCTGATCAAAACATTGGTTCCAAGCTCTGGATGCCTGTTTGAGTCCGTAAATGGATTTCATGAGCTTACAAACCAGGTGTTCTTGGCCTTTTTCAATGAAGCCTTGGGGTTGTTGCATATAGATCTCTTTATCAAGACTTCCGTTAAGGAAACCTGTCTTGACATCCATTTGCCAGATTTCAAAGTCGAAATGCGCAGCAATCGATAAGAGAATATGGATGGACTTAAGCATGGCTACGGACGAAATAGTTTCCTCATAATCGATCCCTTCTTTCTAAGTATAACCTTTCGCCACTAGTCTTGCTTTGAAGGTGTCAACCTTCCCGTCCGGTCCTCTTATTCTCTTGTACACCCACTTGCAACCAATGGGTTTGACCCCATTAAGTAGTTCGACTAGCTCCCACACTCTGTTATGTAACATTGAACCCATTTCGGCTTTCATTGCTGTTTGCCAAGAACCTGCATCCTTATCTTAGAGTGTCTTGTCATATGTCCATGGGTCTGATTCGTCTTGTCCGGGAATCAAGTCCGATGACTCTCCTATTCCCATGAATCTCTCGGGCTATCTTACAACCCTCCCACTACGACGAGGCTCCGGTTGTGAAAACACGTCGTTTGGTATATCGTCTAGTACAATCGGCATTGAGGTCTGCCCTCTTAGCTCATTTAAGGTAATCTCACTTTTGGGTCTTCTTGCATTCATATAGTCTTCTTCCAAAAATCTAAAGTGGGTGCTTATGACCACCTTTTGATCTTCAGGACCATAGAACATACACCCTTTTGTTCCCTCGGGATATCCTACAAAAAACCTTAATTCTGATCGAGGGTCCAAGGGACTGTTCATTTCCATCTAGGTCGTGAATGGCGTACTTTTAGTTACAAGGGACTGTTAATTTAATCTTCTATGATCTGGTATCACTAAATTAACTACAATGTAACACGTACGACTTATTGAACAGTTATGCAGTAAATATATGTAACATTCAATAATATTTAACGCATCAGTGATAAACAATTTATTTCAGTAAATAAGTTCGGAATTCCGTTTTTTATTATACAAAGTAAAAAGCATACTTTCTTGTATAATCCCAACAAGAATGGTAGTCGAAAGCCCGCTCATAGGCCTCGTACTCCCGGGTCGGAGCCGAGGTACCGGCGGGTTGTTCCCGCTCTGACGTGGCGGAGCAGAATGTGCCAATATCCAAGGGAGGGAGATGAGTAATATCCTCTAACTCCGACATAAATCGCTCATCCATGCCCTCGGTGTCCCGGACAATGCGCCGAATGTCCGCAGATGAGGATCCGCCCTCATTGCTCGAACTAGAGCCGCGGTGTTGCCAAAGGTGGGCTATCGCTGTGTTGTTCTCCTCTGAGGACGAAGAAGCCAGAGGATGAAGAGTAATGGGCGTCAAAGGGTCGGAGGCCATGGAAAGAGTGTGGAAAAGGGGATTGCCTGATGTAGTCTGGCCGGAATCTCGAAAGTTCGCCGGAGAGGGAGAAGCTTGGGTTCGGAGGAGAATTTGGCTGCTTTAAAAAAGAAGGAAATGGAGGCAAGTGCGAAGCCCTAGCCCTTTTATAGAAGGAGACGGGGGTCAAAGTGCAATAAAGACATAAGTCGGACCCCTCTCGAAGAAACAAAGTCGCATAGTCTACACCGCGTTCACCGATTGGAGAGGCTTGCGGTGCATGATCTCACCCGCCGCAACATCATCATGGCGAATCCATCAAATCTCGCATGGATCGACGCAACGGTCCACCTTCCTGAGGCTAACCAGCCATCTCGGGAACGTTTTCTGAGGTCGACCCGCCATAGGTCGATCAAATTACGAAGTCAAGCCTAGGTCTCGGTGCAGGCACGCGACCTCGACTTGAGAGGCAATTGTTGTGCCATGGAATAATCCAACCCGGTGAAGCAATCAATTAGAGTGACTTTGATGGGAATCATGAGGCCGCAGAGCGACTTCTTTTGAGCTGAGAAGGTCGAGGGGCGGCTTGGAAGAAGAATGGAGGTCGCAGGCGACCTTGGAAGAAACCGCAGGTCGAAAGTGACCTCAGACGGATATTCATGGTAAAGGTGCAGATAATTGGGAGCGCGGACATCACGGGGTAAGCAAGGCAAGTGTATCCAGACGCGGAAATCGTGGGATTTACCGAGAAAACCCTAATCCTGACGGATGGAGCCTCTGAAAGCGCGTCGAAGGAAGCCCATGAAGATCTGTAACCTAATTTCTTATCTATAAATATAACTTGTATCATTCATTGTAAAGGGACAAAATCTTAGAGTTCTAGGCAGAAAATAATAACAAGATATTCCTGGCTTGGGCACCCCTATACGTAGTCTTATTCAGAAGACGAACTGGGTAACCAAATTTGGTCGTATTTCATATTTGTTGTTCGTTACTTGTTTGATCCCATTCAATACTAGTGTGTTGCCCTAGACGTAAAATCTAGGTTACAACAACAGGTACCCGCCCTAGCGTATAGGGGAATTATTATGGGGGAACGTTTTGTTCGAACTAGCCATAGCATCCACCTAGGATTGATGTTGATCCAGTGTCCCTGTACCAACGAAAGAAGCATTACCAACCACTACATTATGCCCTAAATCCAAACCAGCAGTACCACACTGCACATATTCAGCATTGCCATCGTTACCAACAGAAGGGAAGTTCTTATGTTATTTAGTCAAATCAGAACCCTCCGTATGCATGCGATTCATATTTAGCGAACTCAGTAATCGAGGAACCTAGGACTGAGATATCTCATTCGCAGTAATCTACACCCTGTCAATATTCGAAAGTTTTGGAACAACATCATCCAAAATCTAATTTACCTTAGCGGGGGGATAAGCGATCAAAGGAATACCCTCATCGTCAGCGACTTGCGTACGCTCAGTCAATATGTTGTGTGTGTGTATGTTGGGGAACATTTTGGCCGGATCTATTTGGGGTGTAATTTAAATACAAATTAAAATAAACAATTTACTACTGGCATGAATTAACCTATCGAATAGCAAATTACCAACAACATACATGCTTATAAACAATTAATTCATGTAAAGTCCTACACATGCGGATCTAGGAGTTTACACGAATCTTACCCTCGTAAAGACAACCGTTGAGAAGATGGTATAAGTTTTCACCGAACTAACTCAAGAGCCTTCTCAAGTATTCCTAAATCCTTGCTCGTTGATTTGGTGGAAATCCCCACGAACAATTTTAACAAAGGAAAAAGAAAAATTTATTGCACCACCTTTGTGGATTTTTAATTTTTTCAAGACTGGAATTGTGCTAGGGATGAAAAAATCATCTCCTGTTTGTAATAGAAGGGGGGTCAAAAATTTGGCCAAAAAATAGATGTATGAAGATCTTTAATTCTTTGTGCAAGAAGTAATCTTGAATATATCCAATATATTCTCTTTTCCATAAATAATTTTCCACAAAAATCTTCCTCCTTAATATTAGGCAATTTTCGAAAAAAACAATCCAAGAAGTCAAAGTCAAAGATTCTTGAATTTATGAGATAATCTGTATTCCAAGAATACTTATCTTCTTTCCATAAAATCTTTTCAAGAAAATCTTACTTTATTTTCTTGAATTTTTCAAAAAATATAGAAATATTAGGCAACATATTATTTCTCTTATTTTAATCACTTTTTCATTAATGGGCTTATATTGGGCTACTTGAGGGGTCTTTAGGAGAACTAAGATTGAATCTTTCAATGGGCTCTGAATTACAATATTGAGCCGCAATATTATTCAGTCCATTAATATTAATTTATTTCACTATAAAATTAATATTGCACTATCCATCTTAACCCATATTACAGTAATATGGCTCCCTGTTATTATTTTCCGTGTTTAAGATTATTAGTCCATTAATTAATTAAGCCACTAAAAAGCTTTATATTAATTAATATATTTTCCTTGGAGTAAAGACCAGTGTTTTCATAACCGAACAGGTGATCGAACTGGACAGATCACCGATCAGCGGTTCAACCGGTCGGACCGGTTCAACTGACGGTTCAACCGTTGAAATGATCCCAACCTAATTTTTTTTCAATATTTTTTATATTTAATTAAAAAAATAATAAGTATACACCTACAAAAACTTAATCATATCTCTTATAAATTCAAAATTAGTATGCATGGTATATAGCTATGTAGATATGGATTAAAACAATAATAACTCATTTGTTGGGTCATTCCTTCAAAATCCCACCAACGCATTGAAAATTTTGAAAAAATCTTAATTACCTTTATTTACTCCTATGTCCATATTCATTGAATAATAAATATTTAAAGGTAATAAACATATTAAAATATACCCAATCTAACCCTAATTACTAATCAGCCGCCGCCCATATCTCTATTAAGCAATTAACTACTTATCTTCTTCTTTCCTTTGTCCCCGCACTGCATTTCCGATCTCATCGGCCAAAACACTCACGGATTACAGCCTGAATCGTAGTGTTATTCACATTTCCGTCATTACTCAATTTCACATTTCCATCATTATTCAATTTCAACTCTCTGTTTATCTAAAAAAGAATTCAATCGAACTGAAACCGCCATACCCATGTCCATTTCTAAATTGACAGATCTGGTACGGGTACGGCGGTCGATTTGAATCATCCGAGCAACATAGGCGCTGCGTCGGCTGGCTGGCGGTTGGCAGTAAAGAAGAGGAAAGTGGCGATGGATGAAGAAGGAACCGGTCGAACCGGTTTTCTGGGTTTGCCGGTTTTGACCGGTTCGACCGATAAAACGGCTTTCAGGGGGTTTTCTGACCGGTTTCGCGGCCGGTTCCCTGTTCAACTGTCAAACCGGCCGGTCGGTCCGGTTCTGACAACACTGGTAAAGACAACTCAACATTATTATCCATACAATTCAACATTACTTGCAAGATTTGGTATGATAAAAAATTTGAGCTCACCAAGGGGACAAATCAAACAAGACTTTCCTTGTGCACGTTTCTCTGTATTAAACCTTAGCAATTGTCATGTAATTAATAATATTGACTTAATAATATTGACCAAAATATAAAGTATAGAATCCTATCTGATTCTAAACCCAACATAGATCAAAGCAATAATTATTAATCACACATAATCCTATTTAAGGGAAAGAGATTAAAAAATCAACAACTACTGAGGTCTAATTCTTCATCCCATAAGTCAGTACGAAAGAATTTATCCTCTCTATGGGTCCGCTTCAATACATCATAATGCACTAGTGTAATCTCTTGGTCAAGACAAGTCAATCTGAGTCTTACACTGATAACCTTTACCAATGGAGTGTTCAATTTCATCTAGGTTGTGAAGATGTACTTATTTACAAGGAACTGTCAATGTGATCTTCTGTGATCGGGTATCACTACATTAACTACAATGTAATATGTTCTAATATTGAACGGTTTTTTGCACTAAATAATTAACATCCATTCATGTTAAAGCAACATCGATAAAATATTTATTCTCAGTAAATAAGAGTAAATCAGTCTGTTATACAAAATAAAAGCATACTTTCACGTATAACCCTAACAGTGTGCCACTTATCAGAAGGTATGAACGGGTCGCCATACGAAATCTTAGGGACCTCCACCGTGGGCTCCAGCGCCGTTAGGGGCTAAACCCTAGAGATGCCTATTGAATCGGGCTGAACCCTAGAAGAGGGAGTATTAAACATCGCAGACGTCGTGCGATTTACATAAGGGGGTCAAGGACCGCGTGTTTCATATAGGTTAGAAACTCCTCTGTGGGCTCAAATTGGGAACATAGGAGATACCATATGGATTGGGCTAAGAATTCCAGTGGCATGGTGGCAGACGACGACGATTAGGCGACTAAAGAGAAGACGGAGCCGACTTGACTTAGGAGAGGAAAAATCGCCATCACACCAATATTGGTGGAAGTAATGACCATAATCAAGTTTAAGGCTTTAAGGCAATATATACAGTGAACAAGTTTCACACAAGGGGATTCATAAAACTAGATCATGTAATTAAAGGTACTCCCTTCATCTCATAGTTAACGGTAAAGTAGTCATTATTTTTGTCACATAGTTAATGGTAAAGTAGCCAAAAAGTACAAATTCATTCTAACTAACACCCTCTTAATACCAACTTATTTACCATATGACACTCTCTCATACCCTCAACACTTTATTACTTTATTACCTTTAATAAATATTAGAGTGCCATTAAAGACACCCCAAAATTCTCCAAACACACCCCATAGTTTTTAAGACAAAAATAGATATATATAGAATGACTAAGTTACCCTATATAAATATGGGGTATTATTAGTCTTTTAAATTTTATTTACTTTGATTTTAATCCTCTAAGTTTTTTGTCAACTTTGATTTGTCCTTTATTTTTTGTCCATCTAATTTTTTAAATTTTATGCAAGGAAAAATAATTGAGAATTTTGAAAAAACTAAATTAAAATATAAAATTAATAAAATTAAAATAATCAAATAAGCAAAAATCAAAAAACAAATCTGAAAAAAATTAAATTAAAATTTAAAAATACTATAAAAATCAACGAAATCTTATAAAATAAGTAAGTTAAGAAAATTCAAAAAAAAATCAAAACTAAATAAAATATTAAAAATAAAATAAATCTTCAAAATTAATTTAATTAAATTTTTTCAGATTTTATTTAGGTTTACTGATTTTTTTTAATTTAATTATTTTTTAGATATAAATTTTTTGAATTTATTTATGTTTGAAAAAAATTAGTGAATACGAAAGATTCAACTGATTGTTTTAGGAGAAATATTCATGAGAAAATGAAAGGTAGGAAAGTGTTATTTTTCAATTTTAATAGAGGAATGATATAATATGAAATAAATGGAGTGTGTTTAGTAATACAATTTAATTTTTAAATTTTATTGGGGTGTGCTTAACAAATGGGGTGTGTTTAGAGGATTTTAGGGTATGTTTAATGGTATATAATAATCTGTCGTTTGGGTTGGGTTGTTGTCTTGCGGCTGTGCTTAGCCGCTTAGGGCTTTTCTGAAAAACTGAAACGAGGAAGACGAAGAATCGAAGAAGAAAGAAATCGATTTCTTTTTTTCAGTAAAAAAAAAAAAAAATTGTTTTCTTAAGTGAAAACCGGACAAACCCCCGGTTTAATGGTTGACCGGTTCCCGGATTTTCAACCGTTTTCCGGTTTTAAGGGTAGCGGTCAAATAGCGATTTTATATACCTCTATTTGATCGGTTGTTAGTGGTTCACTGGTCCGACCGGGTTTTTAAAACAGAGGCGAAAAGTGTTAAAATTTGTGGGCCCACACTTTCTTCTCATGTCAACCTTGAAAAAAAAAAACAAAAATTCATGTGTGACGGTCTCATATATGAGATGGTGTATAAATTAGCTCAAATCAACATCAATTTCTTTTAAAATGTTAAAACGTCAATGCCCAAATTATACCCCATCTCACGTAAATGTGCCCCTAAAAAAATGACGGTTCTCATAAATTCCCATGATTGTACGGTTGTAATAGTTTCATGGCAAACACAATGCACAAAAATCCCTGTTTGAGGCCTTTTGTGAAAAGGTAGAAAAAGAAAGTGAGGCCAACTTAAACCAACCAAATAATTAAAAGAGAGAGAAGCCAAAACCATTCAAATAATTAATCTTGTGACTGACTTCTCTTTCTTTGATCGCTTTCTTAGATTTTGGCGCAAGTACAGTAACTGCGAAGTTCTCAGAAACTGTGAATCAGAATAACTAACTCATCCTCTCTCTCGTCACTTAGAACGGTCATTTTTGTAAGGTTGTGATAACAAAGTGTGGTCCCAAACATTTTACCCTTATATTTCCTTATATTTTTAAGGATCGTGTGTTTTATCTAATTTATCCTTAATGATAGGGGCTCCTCTAATTCATAAAAAGATTTTATTAAGGTGGAAAGCAGTCAATACACCATTTAAAATATCGGAAATACCCTTATCACCCTCACTCAGGATTACCCTATTTCTATTGAGATAAATTTGCATGAGACGATCTCATGGTGAGACGAGACATAAGTTGGACATTGACGCTTTAACACTTGAGGAATGTGTGTGATTTATGCTAAGTTGTACCCTATCTCATGCATGAGACCGTCTCATATGAATTTTTTTCATTTTCATTTGTTGTTTAAGAATGTATTATATAAGTTAAGAAAGTCACTAAATATTAAAAAATATTTATGTAATAACTAGACTAGTATAACCACAACATTACACTTGAAAATAAAATTATATTATAAAAAAATATATTTCAAATTACTGGTATAATTTAAATGACAAAAACTCGTATGAGTTTTATACGTGAGATAGTGTAAAAACTAGCATAAATTAGCACATATTTTTTCTAAAGTGTTAAAATAGTATGCTCAAATTATGTTCGTCTCACCTTAAGACCGCCTCATGCAAGTGTGTCTCTAATTTTATATTTTGAGGTTTGAGAATTTTTATCATAAAAAGAAAAAAAAAACTTTATTTTGATATTAATATTGAAAAATAGGTGTGACATGATTGTTCTATAATGATATTATTACTTTCAAGTTTTTTAACTCCTTTTATAGATAGTGCTATGCAAATTATACACGCATAGTTCTTTATTGATATTTACGTGCACGTTTTAAAGTCGAGATGAATACTCTCTTATGCAACGTGCCATGCGCTAAATATTGAGGAAAAATATTTTGTCAAAAGAATGATGCATATAATATTTTTTAATTTTTTTTTACATATCTTGTGATAATCTATTCATCCTTAAAATTATTAAGGTGCATAATGAATGTTACACCCTCCGTCTCATACTTAACTGAACTCTTTCTTTTCTGGGCGTTCCATATTTAATTGAATATTCCCTTAAATTGAAATATCAATTTTATCACTTTATCACATAAAATACTAATAAAAACTCTTTCTATCCCCAACTATTCATCATTTTATCATTTTATCACATAAAATACTACTCCATTCGTCCCAAGATGACTTGAACACTAGAAATGACACGCAAATCAAGTAAAGTGGGTTTTAGTGGGTTTAAGTGGAATAAAATAAGGGTGTTGTGGGTGTATTAATATTATGTTTGTTTTTATTTTGGGAGTGTTCAAGTAATGTTGGGACATCCAAATAAGACAAATGTTCAAGTAATGTTGGGACGGAGAGAGTAATAAATAACTCTTTCCACCCCCAACACTTTTTTCACTTTTTCTTAAAAATCGAGTACACAGTAACTATGCGATTAACTATGGGACGGAGGGAATATTGTTTTTAGGGCGGATCTTATGTGCATTTAGGTGCATCATGTATTTATAGTAAATTTTAAAATTATGTAATTTGTTATACTGAAAGATGCAATTTGTTTACACTGAACTGTTCAACTATTTTTCCATTTTAATAGTTGCATGGCTCAGTGTAAACAAATTGCTTCTTTCAGTATATAACAAGTTGTATGGTTTTAAAATGCATTATAAGTGCACGGTGCACCTGGATGCATACAATTAGCCTTGTTTTTAATGTTTTCCTCTTTTCAATTACTATTTTTATATTCTTTTACATGATTTTATTGAATAGATAATCTCAATAAATGTATAGCATTCTAATTTTTGCTGGCCTCAAACATGTTCGCGGGTCAATAATATTCACGAACTGGATTGGATTAAGAGATAATATTATTAGTTTAATTGAAATTATTACTACTCCACAAATTATATTGTATTACTTTTAATGCAATATTATATGAACAAACACGTATAACAAGTAAGACTGATTATGTAGCTCTATCCAATTTAATTTTAAAAATAAATATAAATTAGGACAAAGTATTATATACATCTTGTGCACCGAACACCACTATTGTTATTGTTAATAAGAAGTACTAACATTTTACAAGCAATATTGTTAGCTCTTATAAGAAATAGTAATAGTTATGTGTATGGTGCACAAGATGTATATAATACATACTAAAATAAAAATTCACCTCATATAAAATCGTCTCACCCAAAATATTATGTTTAATTGAAATTTCCGGTTAAAGATAATGCTATGCATAGATAGACACTATTGTAAATTATTTTACATGAAATATTAATGCAAATTGAGAAGGGGTTGAAAATTTGTGAATCCTCTTTAATTATGTCGAACATATTTTCCCAAAAAATTCACACAAAGGCAAAACAGAAAAACTCTCTATCAAGTCCGTTTTACGATAATATAAAACATGTGTTACAAGTAACATGTATACTTGCATTTCCAGTGCGCTTTCATCTTGAATTTGTCCGTATTTCGTAGCGATCGAGTGCATGAAAATGTTGTTTCATTTATAGTAAGAATTAATATTTCACCTCTTTATGATTTTTTTTTCCAGTTCATATCTATGTTTTAAAAGCGAAAGTAGATATTGACCTGGATATATATTATTAGCGCTTACAGTTGAATCGGGTTCAACTAGGTATGACCGTCATTCAAACGGCTGAATCGGTATGATGTCATGATTACGTAATATATAATTTAACACATATAAATTATAAATATTCATCTATATTTTTAAAAATAATAGCTCCTCAAAATTGCAAAAGCCTCTAAATTGCAAGATGGACCCTTCAATTTGTATTAAAGTTGCGAAAAAACCCTTAATTTTATTTTATCTTCAAAAAACTTTTTTTTTTAACGGAAAGGAACTGAAATCAGTCACTATTGATAGAAACAAGAAAGTCTGGAGAGGACGACTAGGACAGATTACAACCAGAAAGAGACTTAGCATAATGAGCAAACTCATGAGCTACAAGATTAAAGCATGCCTCTCCCAAAAAAGTCCGAGACATGGAGTAGTCTTTATGAGATCTCGAACCTCCTCCATGATTGGGATGTAGTTCGTTGGGCAAGAAGACTCTCCCAAGGCTTCCACGATGAAAAAATGGGTGTCGCCAATAATCGCCACATGCCCAATTCGGAGAGTAATAGAGATCAAACATTCCCAGAGTGCCAGAGTTTCTGCAAGATGTGGATCACCAATACCTGAAAAACTGTGGCTCGCGCCAAAGATGAAACTTCCTTTCTCGTCCTCAATGTAAATTTCGCTCCCCAATCATCCGGGGGTGGAGCGAGAAAGCAATGAGGAGCACTTCTCTTCGGCCATTTATTTGCATCGTGGTAATCCTGTTGAGCACGAGAGGCCAAAGCAATCAAGGAGAAAGCATCAGTCGTAGATCCCTTGAATAACACCTTATTTATGTGAAACCAAAGGAAATAAGCGAGCATGCCGAAGAGTTCCAAATCAAAATCCCTCTGCTCCACCAATTTCTTGAACCACGGTTGAGTGCAAGGGTTGATCAGAGATAAAATTGAACCAGCTAAATCTGTCCTCTGCCAGATACTCCGAGTGAAGTTGCAACCAAAGAATAAGTGAAGTGCATTGCTATTTACCTCCTCATAGAAACTACAAGAGTCATCCACCTCGACCCCCCATTCGCGCAACATGTCTGTAAAAGGCAGAGTTCCAGTGCAGCATCTCCACAGAAAATGAAGAACCTTAGGCGCCAGCTTAAGTTTTCATAATTTCTTCCAACAACTCTCAGGATGGTGGACAACGTTAGTGAAACAATGCCTAAGATCGAGAAGATAGTGATAAGTTGTTTTAACAGTGTACTGGCTAGATGGGTGATGATTCCATATCCATTTATCCTTTGTAAAGGAATTTCGAATAGGCATCGTAAGAACTTGCTGGGCAATATATGGAGGGAAACAAGTGGCAACCAGGTCGGTCCGCCAAGAGCCACTCCCACGGTCAATCAGATCCGAGACAAAAGCATCCGCCCAAAGGGAGTTCAACGGGACTGTGTGATGGAAGCTGGGACACATTAGTTCCTGATTGAATAAGCCTAATGCGGCCTTCGAGAAGTAAAGAACGACCCTCAATAATACCTCTCCATGTCTGTGAAGGATTAACCCAAACTTGCACTGAGAAATGATGAGTGCGGAAAATATCTTACCATAAGAACCTTAATTAGGTAACAGAGATGACGGGTTGGTAAGGATCCTCCAGCCTTGTTTCGCTAGTAAACGACGTGTTGAACCAATCCAAATTACTGAAACTAAGCCCTCCAATTAATTTCTCTCGCGTGATTTCGTCCCACGCAATCCAACAAATTTTTGAGTTTCCCGCTTCATTGCTGCCCCACAAAAATTTTTGGATAACTAGAATTTGTATGAAAATATTTAAGATTAAATTAATATTCTATAGTTCATTTTCTAACCGCTAGAATCAAATTTTAAAATTATAAACACACATATCATATGTATATAAATTATTTCAGTTACTAATATTAAATGTCATCAATCAAAATCTCACGTATAATCTTAATGATTATCGTTATATGTAACAATTTTATTTTTCTTCCAAAAAAAAAAATTATTTTGTTGTCAACCAAAATTAGTTATTAAAAATTGATATAGGAAAAATACACTTTATTAATATTAAGATATGCTATACTCCCTTAGTTCCACAAACACACGACGGTTAATATATTTAATGACAAAGTATAGTGTGAATAAGTTTTACAGTGAAATTGGTTAAGGAGTGTGACTTATATCATTAAAAAGTGTGACTTTTTATTGTAAAGGGTGTGACTTTTTACTATAAAGAGTATTACTCATAACAGTGAAGGGTGTGACTTATATTATAGCAAAAAGTGTCGTAGTGATAACTGGAGAGTGTGACTAATATTACTAAAGGGTGTGACTTATATTACTATAGAGTATGTTTGTAATAAAAAAATCAGTTTCACGGTGAACAAATTTCACAGTATACCAACTGGTTTTTTTTTTTTCAGAGTTGGTATACTGTGAAACTTGTTCACCGTGAAACTGATTTTTTTTTTACAGACATACTGTTTAGTAATATAAGTCACACCCTTTAGTTATCAATACGATACTCTTTGCTATAATATAAGTCATACCCTTCACTTTTATGAGTAATACTCTTTATAGTAAAAAGTCACACCCTTACAGTAAAAAGTCACACTCTTTAGTAATATAAGTCACACTCCTTAACCAGTTTCACCGTGAAACTTATTCACACTATACTTTGCCTTAATATATTATTAATTTTGTTGGGAGATGAATTTTAATAAAGATTTATGATTTTGATTAGATCCCAAAACCCCTGAGTATGACATGTTCAGAATGATCTTGATAGTTGAGTCAGGATTCAGTTTTTAGAATATTCAGGATGTTATCTGCAGAATGTATAATCGCCAGATATAGTTCGAGATAATTCTTGAAGACTCGATGGGATCTTGAGTAACTAAAGACTCTCGAGAAGACTCAAAGACATCACGAAGATAAACTACAAAAGATTCGTAAGACCACGAAGACTCGAAGACCACGAAGACTCGAGAAGACTCTAAAGACACAAAAGACTAAAGACCGAAAACTAAAGATCAAGAATCTTGGCAAGGCCGAATTAATTCTTGAAGAATCGGTGAGGTCTTGAATGCTCGATATGAACTGAAATGTTCCGGGCCTTTGAATATATCTATCGAAGGATCAATCTTGAGAAGATCGTGATTCCTTAGAAAGTTAGATATCTGCCAAGACATTCAAATGCGCATAAAAAGGAACTAAGTCGGAAGTGTTGTTAAGGTTATATCAAACTCGAGTTTGTAACCAAAAAGAGCCGCTGAAGGTGTCTACCTTTAACCGGAGACAAAAGTCAAAAAGAGAAAGACAACATTGTACCATCTTGACATCGACGGATGTGGTCTCTGAAAAAGATGCGGATGTACAAAAGTTCCAGATCGCAAAAAAAGTGAAGACCCGGCTACATGGAAGGCTATTGCCTAGAAAGTGTTAGGGAGTTTCAAACCCTAAATATAGCCGTTTCACACACCACAAGAGGAACTCACGGTTCGTCTCTCCAACGGATAGTTTTCAAGAGTGACCTTGGTGTATGCCTATAAATCTTGGTGACCCTCTACATTGTAGGGTTACGGAAATTTATCATAACTTAAGAGCTCAAGCCTATTCTTGTAAAAGTTAAATGCACTCGAAAAAAACTTAGAATTTCCCAAGTGCTTCAATATTGAAGAGAGCTCACTATACTAAGCCTAGCTTGATAAGAATTATCAAAAGCTTAGTCGAGATATCCTAACCCTTTGCATTGTGCTTCATTGTAAAGGATATCTCATCTAGTTGAAACCAACCAAGAAACCCCAAACCCTTGTGAATGTAGTTGGAGTGTGTTTGTTGGTGAGAAGTGTTGTAAAGAGTTAGTAAACTACGTGGAGTAGTCGAAAAACTCTAGAGGAGAAGTTAGTAAGCTCTGAGGGTAGTCCGAAAGCTTGTGTGTGATTGAGTAAGTAAACTACGGAGGTAGTCGAAAAGCTCGAGGTCGGGTTGAGTAAAGTAAACTTCGTGGAGTAGTCGAAAAACTTCGGGGCGAGTTGAGTAAGTAAACTCACGAGGTAGTCGAAAAAACTCATAAGTTGATAGTGAATTTCTCTCGAAGAGTCGGAGAGAGTGGGCGTAGGAGCTTGAGTCTCTGAACCACTATAATTCTTTGTGTTCTTTATTGCTTTCCTTATCTGTGCTTATCATTGCATTGACTTGATTTTGAAAGCATACTTTTCATCGATATTCATTGGAATCAATCCAATTGAAGTTGCATAAGTGAATCACGGCCTAATCACTATTTCATAAAGGGAGGTTTTACGCAAAGCTTAAAAACGAGTATAAACTAAGGGCCAAACCATTCCGCTGGCCCGAGTAGCTAGAATGAGATAGTTACCAAACTGAACGTACTCTTCCGAGGGTTCGATAAGTTAGTTATCGATCCAAGCAACTTTCGGGATCTCGACACTCGGGACTCGGTTGGGATTATCGAGGTTTACGAAAGCGGCTCGGGATCACTTTCTCGATGAGACTTTGACTCGAGTGATCTGTGGCTTCTCGAGAACCTAATCTTCAAGATTATCGACCCAAAGTGACCTCGATGAGAAAAAGTTTTAAAAAACCGAACACGTGTATTCCCCCATACACGTGTAAGACTCGTTGCACGGGACCAACAAGTGGTATCGGAAGCGGTGGTTCAACTTGACCACTGCTTTGTGTTGACCAAAGTTTTATTTTCAAAAATACTTGTGGTCTATCTGAATCGATCTTATTTGTTTGAAAACTTTTATTTTCTCAAGAGATCGAGAAAAATGTCTTCTAAAAACTTCCCATGTTCTCGGTGGAGAACTATGACCTATGGAGATTGAGAATGCGAGGCTCATCTGTATTCCAAACATGAGCGTGTGTGGAGAGTGGTCTCTCAAGGACCATTCCGGTTCTTGTAGTGAATCCCGAGGAAATGAAAGATGAGAGAATTGATCCTAGAGCGAAATTTCCTAAGTCGATGACCAACTGACTCTGAGGAGAGAAAGTTAGTCAATCTAGACTACATTGCAAAAGACACACTATACTGACCTGATTGATGATGGTGTGAAGGAATGATCTCTCACCAATATCTTAAAGAGATTTGGGATACACTAGGCGTTTGTTATGTGCCAAGGCACGAGATCATATAAAAAGAAAACAAACTTTCGATTGGCAATTGGAAAGTTTGAGAGTTTTGAAATGGATGATGGTGAATCAATAGACAAACCGGAAGTCGATTCACTAGCATCATGAATGATCTAAATGCACTTGGAAAGAAATACCCCAAGAGAGAAAGTTGCATTGAAAATTCTTGGAGGTCTATCTAAGAAATGGGATATTCATGCGGTGGTGATTGAAAACACCAAGAATATTAACTCAATGCCTTACCAACAAGTCTTCTCTCGAAAAAAGCCTATGAATTTGTAATTGATAAGAAATCCAAAAAAGGCCGACAAAGAAAGATGATTCTTCATCGAGTAAGAATGTGGCCTTAAAAAGCCAAAGATAAAACACTGTAAAACTAGAGAGTCTGAGAACCCCCATGCCAAAAATCAGGATGAGCTTGAGGAAAAGCTAGCACTGATGGCAAGAAGGATTGATAGACTCAATAGTAGATTTGGAAAATACAAAAACTATTACAGGAACCACGGTATCGGAAAGAAACACGAGGACGGATCAACCGAGAAGAAGAAAGACACGAAAGTCAAGGATCTTCATCCAAAAGAAAGGACTCCAAGTCCAAAGAAGAAAATGATCGGGATGATGATGCCAACAGATGCTATAATTGCGAAGAAAGGTCACTTCCATATGATTGTCCGGTTGAGTGCTAAGGAGAAAGAGAAAGACAAGCTATAAGAGACCGTAAGTTCTCAAGCAAAAAAGGCCATGATTGCAGAAGAAGAACACTCTGAGGAGGGATCTAGCTCTTCAGATGAGATATTCTCAGACAGTGAAAGTGATGACATCTGTCTGATGGCCATTGAGGAGGTAAACTCTTCTTTCTCTGTTGTTGCTCCTACACTAGCACAAGAGTTTTCAAGTTCCACCGAAAACAAATCATTTTGACTGATGGATTCTTTTCGAGAATCGATGAAAGACTATCTTTGTTTTGCAAGGATCAAGTAAATCAAACTCAAGAGGGAACCGAAAGTTTAAAATCTAAAATGGAAAGACTCTCTAGCAATATCGAAGTCACTTCTCAATTAATGGGAGCTCTCTTGATGAAATGGATGTTACGAAAGTACAACTCTCGAGAAAAAGAGAAGTTGATAGTGTCCCTAATCGAAAAATTAGAGAAATCCAATTGAAGAGATTGACTAATCGAAATCGAGTTCAATGACCTCTCGAGAAGCATAAAAACTCTCTCTGAATCAAGAGGATAGTGCCGCGAAGAAGTTACCTCTATTGAATAATGCATCTAATGTAATAGATGAAATTGAGTTACCGAGAGATCTGTGACTATAAAATGCTGGATTGGGATATATTCGGGGGAACCTCACAAGGTCATCTAAATCTTTGCGTCAAGTAGCAAGAAGACTATCTTTGTAAAACCCGATGGCACCTACACTTCAAACTCAAGAAATGCCCAAGGTTGTAGACAAGGGAAAAGGACCTATGGTCTCGATAAAAACCGAATGATCGGGTTAGAAAGCCCAAACCTCGGTGAAGGCAAGAAAACTGAAACGATCGATTGGAAAGTTCAAACAAGTACTTCAAAGCCTCGGGCTAAGAATGCAAACACGAAAGGCTCCACATTTGAACCATCGGAGGAATCCTCGGATGAGAAACACTCGTGAGAGACATTCTCAATCAAGAGACCAAGTCCTCGATTATCTTTGAAAGACCAGTTCGATCTGAGACAACTGAACCTCACTTGCCTAAGGGTAAAGGTTATCCGAACCCGTGTCATCAAAGATTTAGACCGGTTTGCACAAAAGCCTAAGCATCTGAGCGAAAGGCTGAACCAAAGAAGAACTCTAAGGCACATGTTCATGCTAAAAGCTAGCACATATATCTGAAAAGCGCTAAGGCACCCGAGTAGTGGATGTATATGTTGATGTTTATGGAAGACAAATTAGCCACTCTAAAGTGATTAGAGTTGTCGGGCGATTTGGATTCCAAAAAATCTGACAAATAACCTCGTAGGACCCTACACAAAATGGGTACCTAAGAATTGATCTGTTTTTCGGGAGGAAAACCGAGGCACTAAGTCGATGAAAGAACACATGGCAATGATGAGCGAGATGAAAAAAAGCTCGATGTATGGTATCTTGACAAATGGATGCTCAAGACATATGACAGATTCAAGAAGATGCTTTCGGTGACTATGTTGAACAAAAGAGGCCCACAGATCACTTTTGGAGATAACTCCAAGGGACGGTGAAGGATATGGAACTTTGGAAGTCGACTCGATTCATATCCATGGTGTTTCATATGTATCTGGATTGAAGCATAACTTCTTTGTCGATTAGCCAATTTACGTGATAAGGGTTTCAATGTTGAGTTCTCCAAGAACTTATGCTTTGTGAAAGATGATACATCACGAAAGTATTCTTGGCCCAGGTACAAGAAAAGGGAATGTGTATCTTCTTGATTGGAGTTCAACTCCTAAAGATACATGTTTAATTGCTAAAAGTTCCACAAATACCCGGTTGGTTATGGCATAAAAGAATGAATCACCTAAACTTCAAAACCACTGAACAAGCTTGCAAAGATTAGCTCTTGTGAGAGGGTTGCCTAATGAAGTATTCGATGAAGGAACACATTTGTGATGCGTGCGAAAAAGGAAAACAAGTCAAAGCATCATTTAAAAGCAAAGTAGAAGTTTCTACTAAGAGAATACTTCAGCTTTTGCATATGGATCTGTTTGGTCCTATAACTCCTGTGAGCACTAATGGCAGGAAATATACATTGGTAGTAGTTGATGACTACTCAAGATATACTTAGGTCATATTCTTACTTTCGGAAGAAAGAGACTTCGGATAAAGCTGCCGAGTTCTTGAAAAGGCTCGATGAATGAGAAAAATCCGAGTGTGGTCAAAATCGGATCGACAAAGAACCGAGTTTATAAATCATATCATTTACGATTATTGTGCGACAAATGGAATTCTACATGAAACATCACCGCAAGGACCCTCAACAAAATGGTGTTCTTTGAAAGAAGGAATGAACTACGAAAGAAGTTTGCAAGGACAATGATAAATTTGGTATATTCCTAAAAGATTTTGGGTGAAGCTTTCAACAATCGCATGCTACTCTCGGAATAGATCCATCTTGACAAAAAGTCAAGGCAAAACGCCTTATGAGCTTTGGAATGAAAGGAAGCCTCTTGTTTCTTTTTTTTTCGTGTGTTTGGTTGCAAGTGTTTCATACACAATAATGGTAAAGATCGATTGAAAACATTTGATAGTAAAGGCGATGAAGGAATATTCTTAGGATATTCGAAGTCGATCAAAAGCTTTCGAGTTTACAAGCGTAGGACTCTTATTGTGGAGGAAACACCTCATGTTGTTTTTTGATGAATCTGTTTGTGTTCGGAAGAAAAAAAGGAACATGATGCAAATGAACTGGACAAAGAGGATCACCAGTTAAGCTGAAAAAAGAAAGATAAATCATCCAATTGAATCCAAAGAAGAAGTCGGTCATTATCTATGATTGGGTGACTCGACTCGAGATAAAGAAGTTCGGGATGGAAATCGGGATGGTGAGACCCCCGAAAACCAACACTCCAAAGGTGACCAATCGAGCAGACACCGATTCGGACTTCGAGCACGTGATGCCAATGAAGATGTGGTCACGGTGAGGCAATTTATGAATCTATCAACCAAAGGAGAACAAATGTCTCGACAATGTTCGAATAAATTTCCCCCGAGGAAGATGATTCCCTTTCTCTGCTTTGTTGTTCCTGAGTTTGCCGATTTAATTGAACCTAACATTTCAAATGTTGAGGATACCATTGAAGGGGAACATCAAGAAGAAATGGTTAGATAGTCATCCTACAAGCTAGATTGTGGGTGATCTAACCTGAAGGTGTTAAGACTAGAAGGTTCCATGGAGAGAGTGCACTATTCTCGCTGCTTCCTATCGGGAAAAAGAACCCTCTTGAGATTGGTGAAGCTCTACAAGATTCTCCTTTGGATTCTTGTCATGCAAAGATGAAATTTGAATCAATTCTCGAGGAATGAAGTATGGGAGCTAGTAGATAGACCGTAAAAAGGCACAATGTCATTGGAACCAAGTGGGTTTTCAAGAACAAAAGAGATGAAAACAACAACATTGTGAGAAACAAAGGCAAAAGCTAGTTGCACAAGGTTATTCCCAAAGAAGGCTTGGATTATGATGAAACCTTTACTGTTGCAAGACTAGAAGCCATCGATTATTTCTTGCATATCTTTGCCCACATGAAGTTCACAGTCTATCGGATGGATGTGAAAAGTGCATTTCTGACAGGCGTGCTTAAAGAAGAGGTTTATGTGGAACAACCTCCCCGGTTTCAAAAGAATGACCAAGTTTACAGTGCTAAGAAAAAGCTTTGTATGGTCTTAAACAAGCACCCGTAGCATGGTATGATACTCTTTCTCCGGTTTCTTCTTGACCATGGTTTTGTCAAAGGAACTGTTGATAGAACTCTGTTGGGATAGAGGATGGGGAAGATATCTTACTAGTTCGGATATATGTTGATGACATCATTTTTGGATCTCCAAACCATCACCGTGTGTGAAAAGTTTTCAACACTAATGAAAGAAAGGCAAGTTGAGATGTCAATGATGGGAGAGATGAATTTCTTTCTAGGACTTCAAGTGAAACAATCAAAGGAAGGAATATTCATCAACCAGCAAAGTACACCGAGATCCGATTGCGAATATATGGTGTCTGAATTGCAATCTGATTAGAATTCCCATGAATACTAACTCACAAGATGGATCCCCATTACGAAGGCGTCGATAAGTCATCTCTGATTATAGAGGAATCATTGGATCATTGCTCTATCTCACGACAAGTAGGCGGATATAACATTTGTTGTTGGGATATGTGCAAGATACCAAGCTAATCTAAGGTTAGTCACATGGATCTTGCCAAAAAGATCTTTGAAATATCTTAAGGGCACAAATGAATGAGGATTATGGTATCCACCGATGATAACCTAGAGTTAAGTGGTTACTCGAGATGCTTTGATTATGGAGGATCTTGAGAATTGTGAAAGTCCACTTGAACTTGTCAATTTCTAGGAAGCAAGTGATATCTTGGTTTTGAAGAAAGCAGGACCTCGATAGCAACAAGTACCACCGGTTTGAATATATGGTCACGAAGGAAAGTTTGTTGTGCCTGATTCTTTGGCTAAGACAACAATTGAGGGATTATAAAGTTGTAGCCAATGAAGTACCAATATTTTGTGACAATAATAGTGCCATTGCTATTTCACAAAAACCCGTTATTGCACACCGGATGCAAGCATGTGGATATCGAGACATCACTTCATCGGAGATCATGTCGAGAAGAAGGACATAAGGATGGAGAAAATTCATCTTGATAAGCGGAGAGCTGATATCTTGACTAAACCTTTGGCGGAATCAAGATTTCAAGAACTTTCGGTTGAATTAGGGATCTTTAGAACCAGGTGTATAGAATAAAATCAAAAAATGAAGGTTTTCGGATGCATGAAGTTTTCTCGAGAATCCTTCTCGAGAAGCTCGAGATAAAATGGAAATCTTGGAATCAATCTCGAAAACTCAAGAAAGATATCTTGAACCAATTCAAGACTTCGATATTATCTTGACATTTTATCAAGATCGATTTTCGAAGAAAGATAGAGGGAAATTGGTCCGAAGAAGTAATGACCCATGCGATCCATTTATTGCTCAAAGTAAATTCAAGAATCATTCAAATAAATATAAAAACACACGAGGAATGTTTTTTTGGGCGGGATCGTTTTAAAATTCGAAGAAGGTCAACATCATTTAATGCTCTGCTACATTAATGACCAATGAGGATGTTTTGACGACTTACTTTTTCAAAGATCGTCGGTTCAGATATGCCGATTAATCGGAGATTAATCTCAACCGTTGTTACTCACCTAACCAACACGATTCCCCACGATCTCAAGGCTATATAAACCCCAATCAACCATTCAAGCCAAAATTTTTTATCAAACCCTTCATTTTCAAATCCTCCTCAAATTAAAAATCCCTTTTGCCCATAAATTCTCCAAACCCTAAAGCTTCCCTTCTTCAATCAAACTCTAAAATGGCTCCAACCTGTTCAAGAGATTAGCCGAAACCAACAAGCCGTGGTACGAAGTTCGTTGTCTCACTCGAAAGCACAACCAACTCAAAGCCGAAGAGAAGGCTCTACATATGATTCGATTGGCTAAACTCACCTCAACTAGTCGCAAACCCACTGGACCGGAGAGTTTGCGAAAAGAGGTAATCGAATTCATCTCAGAATTTGAAGATAGATGAAGAGGGTTGTATGCATTCTAAGTTAATCGTATCACACTTAGAGCGATCATCCAAATATGTCGATTTTGAGAGGATCTCGTATATTGTTCAAAAAATCAATGATGTTTTTGAGCTCGTGATAGAGGAGGGATCCTCGACCTATATGTCAGGAAGAGAGCAGGAGTACTTAGATAGGATTGCTGAGAATCCTATTAAGTTTGAGGCGACACTGCATAAAAGGCACCTGAAGCCACAATATCGTGTGTTGATGGATATTGTGAGCAAGTGCATCATGAGTCTTCGCGGGAGTTTTGAGCGGATAAGTACCCTCGGCTCGGATTGATGGCGGCGATAAAGCTTCACCCACCACATTTCAACCGGTGAAATTCTGATCCAGGGCGGTGAGTGAAAGGACCAAAGTTTTGAGGAAGATTGACGGGCGATCTCAATCAAAGGCAAGATCCACCATGCCACCAAAATTACTTACATTTTGGAGATGTCTGAGAGAGGAGGAGGATATCTTCGCCAATTCGACCCCATTTCCTAAATCCAAAATTCTCCTTAAACCCATTCTTTGTAAGCGAAGAAAGTCATCGGGGAAGAGAGAAAAGAAGGTAGAATCACCTTCCGGTTGTTGAAAAAAAAACCCAACAAACTAGGGGGGAAGATGTTGTTGGAAGCAAAGATGGAGCGAGGAGCAAAAATGATGAAACAAAGAATCTTGCTCCAAAACGCAGAAGATTGGTGGTTCTCACCGGATGAAGATGGAAGTATTCTCAAGAGATTCAACCCGAGGGGCCAAACCGCTTCGAGTTCACCATTACAAGGTTGGCTCAGTTATCTCCGTGACACGTGATCGGATCGAGGAGCATGTCTTTCTCGAGGTGCTCGAGACATCGCCACATGCATAAAATTTCAGAAATTTTCAGCGGAGCTCGTGCACTGTAGACGCTTACCTCGTGTGCAGGCTCGCATTGCAAGAGCTTTCGCAGTCGATCCGAAGATGTGCAAGCTCGATCGACGAACCAACTCGCACTCAAATCGAGGATATACCCGGCCAGCCCTTTAACCTACATGAGATAAACCGAGGGACCACCAAGACAAACTTCGGGATGCGCAGCCGGTACTCGTGAGCGTAATAGTCTTGATGTGTTCCCGAAAGTGATCTACTTCGATCCCTAGCGTAAAACTTCAAATGAACCGTAGAGCCCAGATGGAAGAAGCGGCGAGGGTCAAGGCGCGAAAGGGAGGAGCAAGAAGGGGAACGGTCTATACTTAACCGATACCCTCGAAGCTCAAATTTCATAATTCGACCGCAAGATATTTTCTTGATTAAGGACAATCAGATTTATCCTCAATCGGACTCTTCCCGAGATGCTTGATATTGCCGCTTTTAGGGAAGACGGTGGAATGAGGAGACAAACCTTTTGACCGACTTCTCGGGGTTCGGAAGGACAAAGCTCATGATGTAAAACTCCGATTTTGATGAGCTTTGGTTCGAGAGGAAGTTAGGCCGAGAGGAGAAGCAACCGAAGTTGGTGCCCCAAGCAGCGGAGACAAATCTCAAGATGGAGATGGGGACCAACAGGGAGATGTTGAGAAGTAGTCTCAGTTGAAAAGGAGACTTCATTCTTGATCAACTTTGGATCTAGTCAACATCGAATGTTGATAGTACTCTTGGTGAGGCACGGTGAGAGGCGGAGCTCGAGAATGAAGCCGGAGCTCAAGATGATCGACAACACAGAGGTCTGAAGATTCATGAGATTGATCTCACTCCTCTGATAGAGAAACTTTAGAAGGTTGAGCCAATGATGATCAAGATTGCTCAGATGGAAGAAACGTTGGCCAATCAAGCTCAAAAGATGGACGGTCTTAGTCACTCTTCAGAACTGGTGCAAATTCAAAACACTCTAACCACCCAGATGACCTCCATGGAAGGAAAGCTAAATGAGAAGCTGGAGGGAGTCAAGGCTGAGTTAAGTGATGAACTGAAGCAGAAACACCAGGAAAGTTCTGATTTCCTAGAGGTGAAACTGGCAGAAAAGAATGAGGTGCTAATCAAGTCACTGTTGAGGAAATGAGCTCAATGCTCATGACCAAGATGACAGAGATGTTCAAAGAAGCACTCTCTGGCCAGTTTGCCCACTTATCTGAAGAATATTCTGTGGCCAAGAACCATCTAAGGAGGCTGGAAGACGAACAAGATCGATAGCGGGAGAAGTTCGCGCTGTGTAAGCAAAGAGCAATATCACATGGACACAGCACTCTCCAAGCTTCTTCCAAATTACGATGCGAAGGGGAAAAGGAAGTCAAGATCTCGAAAAGTTCATGGCACGTGCTTTGGAGAAGAAGGCTCGAAAGATCTTTGAAATGTATAATCTAGCAAAAAGCCTTTAAAAAAGAAGCTCCAGAGCTCTTGAGAAGTTGAAGTTCGCTCGGTAGAAAAAAAAAAGTATCTACACTCGAAGTTTACGAGCAAGCTATGCTTGATGTTGCAAGAGAGAAACCGAGTGCTAGAGCAAAGGTTGGAACAAGCAGTCAGCCTTTTGAATCGCCTATGAAGAGGAAAAGCCTTGGGCGTTGTTCAACCCGAAGCAAACGTCTGCAAAGGCTTCTAAGCCAATCCAGAGAAAACCGATTACGGATGATGAAGAAAGCAAAACACCCGAAGGAATCGAGTCTCAACCTCGGAAGAAAGTCTTCAACACGAAAATGCTCAAGACACTCCAAGAAGAATAAGCTAAGAAAGTTCTTTGCTTGGTCTCATGAACGTCTGTGATCGGAAGGAAGATAGACGAAGAGCGAAGCGAAGAGTGATTTCGTGAAGTTTGCGAGCAAAGAGGAAAGGAACATCAAAAGCACTAAAGTGGCCCCACGTTGATAAATGGATGTCTATCAAACTCAACGATATGTGGGAAGAAGTCAAGAGGACCTTCGGTTCAATTATGATGTTCTCGGGGAATGGAGAGGGAAAGCTCGGATCGAATGAAGCTTTCATTGAATACCTTCTTATCTTCTACCCAAAGTATCTCACAAGTTTGGATTAACTGCGGATGAAGGAGAGAGGCACGATAGTAGCCCCCGTCCATATTCCTATCCACCTCCAAAACTTGATAATGGCTTGGTGAATGAGAAGGTCATTACTCGAAGAGATTTCGATATCTTTGGTCGAGTTGGGTTTAACGAGAAACGGTCCGGACATCATCAAGGAAAGAAATGAGTCAAGAAGAGATTTTTCTAATGTTTGACTGGAGGTGCCCAATGATGAAGTTGAGAATGAAACAAATCCCAAGAAGCGAGAAGATCAAGAGCCAAAATCGGATCAAGACTCGAGAAGATTTTGTAATCTTTATATTTTGTCTTTTTGATTTTGTTGATAAACTCATTGTAATATGTAACGGGATACCAATCATCAATGAAGATTTATCATTATGCTCAAAAGATAATATCTCATTATCTTATTTACATGTATTTTATTTTGATATGCCTGAATGAATGTCTCTGAACTAATTGTATGATTGATAAGGGAGAAACTGTTTAAGTATTTGGTAATGAACTAGTTCAAGAGATTCATTACTGAAGAAATTGCTGAATAATTAAACTGTTGAGAAACTATGAAATTGTTGAGAGATTCTCTGATTTAAGAAATTGTTGGGAGACAACCAATCTTGTAATAGGATAAACTGAAACCTGAGTATAGGTTATTTGTTTGTAACAAGATAGGTTTTGGCATCATCAAAAAGGGGGAAATTGTTGGGAGATGAATTTTAATAAAGATTTATGATTTTGATTAGATCCCAAAACCCCTGAGTATGACATGTTCAGAATGATCTTGATAGTTGAGTCAGGATTCAGTTTTTAGAATATTCAGATGTTATCTGCGGAATGTATAGTCGTGAGATATAGTTCGGAGATAGTTCTTGAAGACTCGATGAGGATCTTGAGTAACTAAAGACTTCGTGAGAAGACTCAAAGACATCGGTCAAGATAAAACTACAAAGATTCGGAAGACCACGAAGACTCGTAAGACCACAAGACTCGGAAGACTACAAGACACAAAGATCAAGATCGAAAACTAAAGATCAAGAATACTAAAAAGCACGGTAATTCTTGAAGAATCGGTGAGGTACTGAATGCTCAGTATGAACCCGAATGTTCCGAGGCACTGAATATATCTATCTGAAGGATGCAATACTGAGAAGATCGCGATTCCTTAGAAAGTTAGATATCTGCCAAGACATTCAAATGTAGACAAAAGGAACTAAGTCAGAAGTGTTGTTAAGGTTATATCAAACTCAGAGTTTGTAACCAAAAAGAGACGTTGAAGGTGTCTACCTTTAACTGAGACAAAAGTCAAAAAGAGAAAGACAACATGTACCATACTGACACTGACAGAGACAGGGTCTCTGAAAAAGATGTCAGATGTACAAAAGTTCCCGAACGCAAAAAAGTGAAGATCGGCTACATGGAAAAATATTGCCTAGAAAGTGTTAGGGAGTTTCAAACCCTAAATACAGTAGTTTCACACACCACAAGAGGGAACTCAAGAAGCTCTCTCCAATGAATGATAGTTTTCAAGAGTGACCTTGGTGTATGCCTATAAATCTTGGTGACCCTCTACATTGTAAGGTTCACGGAAATTTATCACGCAACTTAAGAGCTCAAGCCTATTCTTGTAAAAAGTTAAAAGCACTCGAAAAACTTAGAATTTCCCAAGTGCTTCAATATTGAAGAGAGTTCACTATACTAAGCCTAGCTTGATAAGAATTATCCAAAGCTTAGTCGAGATATCCTAACCCTTTGTATTGTGCTTCATTGTAAAGGATATCTCATCCTAGTTGAAACCAACCAAGAAACCCCAAACCCTTGTGAAGGTAGTTGGAGTGTGTTTGTTGGTGAGAAGTGTTGTAAAGAGTTAGTAAACTACGAGTAGTAGTCGAAAAAACTCTAGAGGAGAAGTTAGTAAGCTACGCGGGTAGTCCAAAGCTTGCGTGTGATTGAAAGTAAGTAAACTACGGAGGTAGTCGAAAAGCTCGTGGCCGGGTTGAGTAAGTAAACTACGTGGAGTAGTCGAAAAACTCGTCGCCGAGTTGAGTAAATAAACTACGAGGTAGTCGAAAGCTCATAAGTTGATAGTGAATTTCTCCGAAGAGTCGGAGAGAGTGGGCGTAGGAGCTTGAGTCTCGAACCACTATAATTGTTGTGTTCTTTATTGCTTTCCTTATCCGTGGCTTATCCGTTGCATTGACTTGATTTTGAAAGCATACTTTTCAATTGATATTGATTGGAATCAATCCACCGAAGTTGCATAAGTGAATCACGTACTAATCACTATTTCATAAAGGGAAGGTTTTACGCAAAAGCTTAAAACGAGTATAAACTAAGGGCCAAACCATTACACTGAAAGTAGTAGTAAACAGATAGTTACCAAACCGAACGTTACTCTTCTAAGGGTTCGATAAGTTAGTTATCCGATCCAAGCAACTCGGGATCTCTCGACACTTCGAGGACTTCGGTTGGGATTATCCGAGAGGTTTTAAAAGCGACTTCGGGATCACTGCCTCGATGAACTTTGACTCGAGCGATCTGTGCTTCTCGAACCTAATCTTGAGATTATCGACCCAAGTGACCTCGATGAAAAAAAGTTTTAAAAACCAACACGTGTATTCCCCCCCCATACACGTGTAAGACTCGTTTGCACCGGGACCAACAAATTTATTTTCATCATTGCCCCTATTTAATAAATTTTAGAGTTGGTATCTGTGAAACTTGTTCACTGTAAAATTGATTTTTTTTTTACAGGCATACTCTTTAGTAATATAAGTCACACTCTTTAGTAATATAAGTCACACCCTTCAGTTATCAGTGCGATACTCTCAGCTATAATATAAGTCATACTCTTCACTTTTATGAGTAATACTCTTTATAGTAAAAAGTCACACCCTTTATAGTAATAAGTCACATTCTTTAGTAATATAAGTCACACTCCTTAATCAGTTTCACCGTGAAACTTGTCCACTCTATACTTTGCCTAAATTTTATTATTTTTAAACACTACAAGAAAATTGATCTTTAATTACAATAATTATATCATTAAAATCAACACTCCTATCATTAAAGATTTTCTAGTTAAAAGTCTTTAATGACAGAAAAAAATCTTATTAAAGATTTTTTTTGTAATTAAAGACTTTTAACTAGATAAACTTTATGACATGATTGCTATCACTTATATTAGTCACTTTTCTTGTAGTGAAAACCAATATATATATATATATATATGTATTAATAATGAGTTATGCTTGTGTGCACCTTGTGCAATTGATGCAATTGGATTTAATTTTAATTTAGATGAACCATGAACCCTAAATCTAAATCCTAAACCATGAACCTTAAACCCTAAACCATTAACCATTCGGGTCGGGTAAACCATGAACCACTTGGGCAAGGTGCGGATCGGGTTGATTCCGGACCGGGTAAAAAAAACTGAAAAAACTTTTAAAAAAATAAATATAAAATTTTAAACCCATTCGGGTCGGGTTGGGTCCGAGTCGGGTAAAAAATGGAAAAAAATCTGGAAATTTTTTTTTTCAATTGCACCAATTCTAAATTGGTACGTGCAAATGGTGCACAGGAGAATTTGTCATTAATAATTTATTCGGAAATGAGTTGGCATAAAGATAAGACAAAAACATATGTGAAAAACTTTATTTTTTTTAATATTACTGTAATGTACAACAACTATCATTTATATGTACTAAAACTATCACTAATTGAAAATAAAGTATTTTTAAGACAGTGATAATTTTTCTATATAACAATATGGAGTTCATGTATAGATTTGATTCACAAGAATATTACTTTAGAGATAAAATAGTTTTTTTTTTAATGTTATAACTGTAATAAATTTTATTTTGTTAATCGACGTGAAATTAATTATGACAAAAAATTTTATGACAAAGTCTCATATATAAAATAGAATACAAACTAATATAAATTAACATTCATCTGTCCCAAAATATTAAAACGTCATGCTTAAATTACATTCCGTCTTATCGTGAAATGACACCCCGTCTTATTGTGAGAGTAGGTCATTCAAATGTGCCTCATTAACTATAGGTCCATGTTAGTATGAATTTGTTCACATCAACACACAGTGGATGGTGAAATTCTCACAACAATCATTAAAAAATGAAGTAATTATTAATGCAGAGTCAATCAAATTCGACCCCAGATATAGTTGAGCTCTCAAGTGCAAAGTTCCTACTTTTTTCCACCCCTTTATATTTCCTGCCTCGTTCTTTATCGCCACAAGCACTCACAAACACGCACAAAACCGTTTATATATGCCCTGTACGTATTTTAGCTCTCCGATCAACCTCTATTCATATTGCGCAGCTCCTTGAATTCGGTTAACGTATTCCGAATCTTGATCAAAGATCCGAATCCTGAGAATTCCTTTTTTTTTTTTTTTTTTTTGCGCGAATCCGAATATTCGTTTGTTGATGCTCATCTAAATCTCGCCGCTTCCGATTCCGGCCTCCGGTAATGTATTCTGTTTCATTTGGTTGCTGGAAGAATACACTGTTGCATTCGTGTGGTATAAACTCGCTTATGCATGTGTATTAGATTAATGAGGTTGGAGCATGAAATGGTTTGGTAACATTCCAGATATCGATTTTTTCTCAATTTTGTATTTTAGGTTATGTTATTGTTGAATATATGAATGTGTGGGGCATGTGATTAGATTGGGACTAATTTTGAGTTGGTGAGGTTTATGTTGAAGAAAAGTATAACACCCTTTTGAATGCGACTTTTATTATCCATAGTGGAATTCAAATGCACAATAATCTTTGTAATTGACAAGTCTACAGACAGAGTCAGTAACCATGAGCCTGAATATTACTTTGTTTGATTCATCTGTTTGTTTGCTCTGGTATGGTCTAATTTTCAAGTCCAAAATAGGCCTGCTGAAACTTTTATAATATATTGAACTATTTTCTGAGATCTCTTTTGACAGCAATACCCTAAGGACGTGCCTTTTATTAATTCAAAGGAGAATAGGTGTGGGAAATGTTTTTATATTCTAAACTGAGATTTCTTCTAAATTAGTTCTTGCATCACATGGAAGGGCAGAATAGATCGTAGCTGCACAATAACTGTTGCCTTTATCCAATAAAAGAAAACAAAAAAGAGAAGTCATATGTGAGTATGTGTGTTTTTGTATGTGTATTTATATAGTCAGCTTTCTGCAACTGAGAATATGTAGAGGTTGAACATTGCAACTTTGTGAAGCAAGTTCTTCAACTAGTTTGATTTTTTTTTTTATGGAATTAAGAGTAAGTTTGGAAGAAGTTTTTAGGTGTTGTTTTTGTGATACATTTAAACATCTACCATGTTCTCAGTGGTGAGCATTGTTGGCTTGGCATGTCCTGATCTGAAAGCTACAATCTCGTACTCGTGCAGCTATCAGTGGTGATCATGCACATGAGCATATATATAGTTTGTATGAGTAGATAATATGAGGCTTAACTACAATGATCATATATTTTGTCATATTTGTGAACTTCTTTTGTTTAAGAATTGCTTTTGCTTATATTTGTGGTTGTGGAGTGACTAGTTCTGTTTAGCTATATACTTTCATTTCAAAAAACTATGATGGCATCTATTAGAAGTATCAAAACTGTAAACTAATGAAATTGCATGCTTTTTTTTTTTTTTTTTTTTTTTTTTTTTTACCACAGACAAGATGGTTGCATTTGGGAAAAAGTT
Source organism: Stenogyne calaminthoides (assembly GCA_037126765.1). Lineage (NCBI taxonomy): Eukaryota > Viridiplantae > Streptophyta > Magnoliopsida > Lamiales > Lamiaceae > Stenogyne > Stenogyne calaminthoides. The sequence continues at coordinate 14,870,532 of JBBCBC010000023.1, read as the reverse complement.
AAAGGAAAGACAAATCGAAGAATGGCAAGGGTATGCACCATTTGAGTATTTAATTCAATTATGCTCGATTCAGTTTCCCATTCAAGAATTGATATTTCTTGGTATTACTGGATTATTTGGAACATCTCGTGGTGGATCTGAATTGTTAAGGTTGTATATCATTGGTGCAACGAAGTGATTAATATGCTTGAGTAAGGTGGTAGCAAAAAATAACATTTGGGCCTATGTATGTTTATTGACAACAAAGGATTTATGCCTATCATGCCTTTAGTTGTGTTTTCATAAATTGCTTTACTTTTGTACCGAGCAGATACTACATCAATTACAAATTAATGAAGAAAAAGGTGAAGCAGTATGCTAATCAAATTGAAGCTGGAGCACTGGATCGTCGGCATGTTCTAAAGGATTTCTCAAGAATGCTGGATAATCAGGTAAATAGAATTTTAATAAAGTAGTAAACATTTGTTAACAGATGCGTTGATTTCCTTAAGATGCAATGGATTGTGTCGTTTACTGCTGACATGCTTTTACTTAACCATCAATATTTCAATATCACAAAAAATCAGCATTGCCAATTTCAATCTTCTTCTTTTGAGTATAGTTTAATTTACTTATATCTATCATTTTGGGATGGTGACCAATTGTTACAAAAGGTGCCTGTTATGCTCCATTATAGAGATTTTATATTAGAAAAGCAATGTTGAATTTATGTCGATGAAGAACAACAGAAAACCTATAACTATGGAAGAGTTCTTATGGTTTATATTCGTAGGGTTTTTGTTTTCTATTTCTTCTTGGTATACATGTTTCTAGAAAAATGAATCTATATCTATCAAATTCAAATGGCATTGATCTCTGTTAATTGTTATTGTTTTTTTTTTTTTATGGTGTCTCTATTTGATTTTAGGTCTGCATAAATAAACTCAAGAGTGTTCCAAAAAATACTCTGGAGAAAGCAACTAGTCTGACATTACATTTGTGATTTATGTTTACATTATGCTTCTAGTGAAAAATATTTATTTTCCTGCTTATCTTAGCAAGTTCATGAGATTTGTTTGCACTAAGTTTTCTGTAGTAAAATTTATATAATTCCCTTCTATAAATGCAGATAGAAAAGATCGTTCTCTTTATGTTGGAACAACAAGGTCTATTTTCAAGCAGGATTGCCCAGTTGAATGAACAACAAGAAGCTCTTCAAGAAGAGCCTGACATATCCAAAATATCTGAGCTACGGGAAGCTTATAGGGCAGTTGGGCAGGATCTCCTAAAGCTTCTCTTTTTTGTGGAAATGAATGCCATTGGTCTGAGGAAGATCCTTAAGAAATTTGATAAGCGGTTTGGGTACAAATTCACTGATTACTATGTGAAAACTCGGGCTAATCATCCTTATTCCCAGCTTCAGCAAGTATTCAAGCATGTGGTAATATTAAATGAAAAATGATTTCACTTCTTCAACTTTCCTGTCCTTGTCTGATGTCTTTATGACGTTCTGGTTTCTACAAATAATTTATTCTCAGCATTATAAAACCACAACTTCATAAAAAATGAGGCTAGTAATATCTTAATAAAAAACAAAAAAAGGAAAACTATAAAATAGTATTGATTGATTGGTTACTGCAGGGTTTAGGAGCTGTTGTTGGAGCTATATCTCGCAATCTTTCAGATCTTCAGGATCGCCAGGGAAGCTACTTATCAATTTATGATCAACCTGCACTTCCTCTCCAGGTATGTTCGTTGTTCTGGGCAGCTTTCTTAAGGTGATGTTTTTTTTGGGTTTTACCTGGCTTTTAAAAACCTTTTTTGCAATCTAAGGATTTTGAAATCATGATAAACAGTGAGGTGTGTTTTGTTTTGGGTTTTTTTAGTATGGTGGATTTAACTTTATGTGAAATCAATAAGTAAGAGTGAATGAAATTGTAAAATTATATTATTGTTGACTGTGACTGTAATGATTGGATGATGTGAATTATGATTTGTATATATTAAAGTGTAAGGAGATGATTGTATTGGGAAATGTGTTAGTAGTTTTATAGGTGTTGTAATGGTGGTCTTTTAAAACCAGATTTTAAAATCCCGAACTAAAACCAGTTGTAAATTTTAAAACTCAAATCCTGGTTTTAAAAACCCAAAACAAACATCACTTAAGGGATGTATTTAGGAGGGGGAGGGGGGTTAGGCCCCCATTGGATTTTCAAAATTTTCTACTATATATGTAAAAAAAAATTATTTAGACATTCCCCCCCTTTGAATTTAAACTATATGTGATATTATAATATAATAAGTTTCGCCTCCCTTGAATCGAAGTCCTAGATCCGTCTATCTTTAGATATTATGCATCTTTCAGTATATCTAGCTTACTATATTAAAATTATTCATTCATTTCTTTAAAATGGGTTTTCAGGAACCAGTTGTTGATGCACTAACATCAGCTGTGGACAGATTAACCCACTCAACAAATTTCCTCGACTTTTTGGGCCAACATGCACTTATCATGCATGAAGAGTTACCTTCTCAAACTGATGAGCATGCTGATCAGAGATACCATTTCATGTCACTTCTTTTGAACTTGGTCAACACTTTTCTTTATATGGTCAACACATATATTATTGTTCCCACAGCAGATGACTACTCTATGAGCCTTGGTGCAGCAGCAACAGTATGCGGTATCGTAATCGGGGCAATGGCAGTAGCACAAGTATTTTCTTCTGTGTATTTCAGCGCTTGGTCGAACAAGTCGTACTTTAGACCTTTGATTTTTAGCAGCATAGTTCTTATAATTGGGAACTCTATGTATGCCTTGGCCTATGACTTCAACTCCTTAACAATACTTTTGCTTGGCCGAGTGTTTTGTGGGTAGGTGCACCTTTATCTTGCTCTATGTCTAAGGTGTGTTGTTGTTTCACTTGTGATTGATCTGTCTGCTTGGTCTGCTAGATTAAGTATGTGTATGTTTCATATGACATTTTTTATTTTTTATTTTTATTTCAATTTTTTTCAATTGACTAGCAACATTTGCAAAATGTTTACATTATTCACATACTAATGCTGGTCTTATGTGTTGAGATCTTTGATTCTTTTACTATGCTGGTCTGCAAATCCATTTCGTGCTGATACTTCTTTTTTTGCTTTTGTTATCCTGCCTTCACTTTATCAGATTCAACTAACTACTGGTTTCCTTAACATATAATATATTACAATGAATAAGAATAACTTCCAGTTGAGTAAAATTTAAGGGTAGCTTATGGAAAACTAGTTTATCTGTACTTCTGTTTAAAACTATCTTGTTTGATAATTTGATGCATCCCCATGTACTTGCAGTTTGGGTTCTGCGAGGGCAGTCAACCGGCGTTACATTAGTGACTGTGTTCCGCTTAAAACCCGGATGCAGGCTTCCGCAGCTTTTGTTAGTGCGAGTGCTTTGGGAATGGCGTGTGGGCCCGCACTTGCTGGGTTACTCCAAATTAAGTTCAAGATGTTCGGTATCACATTTAATCAAGTCACATTGCCGGGTTGGGTAATGACAATCGCTTGGTTGATTTACTTAGTATGGTTGTGGTTCTCATTCAGAGAACCTGTTCGTGAGACCGAAGTTGAACATGCACAGGAATCTAGTACTGGTATGTATTAATTGATATTTTTTCTGGTGCATCTTTTTTTTTTTCTCTGCTTGGATAGAAAAAATTGATATGTAATAACAGGATATGCGATCTTCTGAGGGTGAAAGAAAATGAAAAATTCAGCTAGAACTAATATATTACTCCCTTGGTTCCACTATTATTTGCAACCTAAATTGTGCACCCAAATTAAGAGAAGTGCATTTTATGCTTTGTTGGGTTGCTTTATGCAGGGCATTTCGTCCACCTTTAGTGTAGAAATTGGTTGGATTGGGTTTATGTGAGGGCCCACTTCAATGGCATTTTTTGTAAAATTATGGATATTGTGAGGATGAAGTTTGTAGAGGGTTAACTATTTTTGGAGTGCGCAAATTGTTGGGGGCGTCCCAATAAGATAATCATGGGACGGAGGGAGTATTATATTTGTATTTAAAAAACAATTTGAAGGTTTTATCTAGAGGAAGTACAGCGATATTGGGTTTGAAGAATTAACTTGTCGCATCCTTAATTAGGTCCGTCTTTTGTGTTATGAACTTTCATTCAACTAGGGCTCATAAATCTGGACTATATCCATTAAGCAGGAGGACGCTGGACAATGTACAGCTTTACATGGTGGACTAGTAACAATGTTATGCTTTAAATCATATGATTTACTTGGTAAAGTTGAATCTTTTATTATCTCTCGGGTGGTCTGGGGGGCATATCATATGAGGATTGGATACATGTTAAGTTGTAAGAAATCCAGACCCATGCATACCTGCATCATATATATATGTTGATTTAGCAAATTGGCTTGTGTTGTGAGGCGTCATAACACTACACTACAGTACACACATGTCTTAAACTTTCATAGTACTCGTCTCACCCCTCATTGTATTCGTGTGTAGTAACTTCAATTCACTATCCTATGTCACAATTCACTATCCTATGTCACAATTAATGAAGATAATTCACTTTCTGGTATATATCGTGGCTATCCATTTGAGTGAAAGCTATTACCAAATTTGTACTTCGTGAAGAGAGGAAACTATTAAATGGCTTCTTTTCTAAACCTGATATTCCATTGGTTTTTAACAGCACAAAATGATAAGCTAGAGAAGGGACTGGCACAGCCATTACTTACATCGACGGAACACGATCCAGATGATGATGGGAGTGAAGAGGCTCCAGAGGAATCTCGGGGAACTGCTAACTCACTAGGAGAAGCTTATCGGTTGCTCACCCCTTCAGTAAAGGTAATGCATTTGGTATTGATGGATTCCCATTTGCTTTTAAGTGTTGCACGCTTGCACCACATTCTTATAAAATTCATATTATCCATCTTATTAGAATTCAACAAAGTGTAATATGGAACAATCTCATAGGCATCATAATAAGAACTGAGGCAAGCTAGAAAACATATAAGTTTGTTTATAAATCTATGTGAGAACCCTTGGCAACTTTCTGATGTTTCCGCTGTTCGATGATCTGAAAGTGGTGGAATAGCAATTCTTTCTTTGTTTAATATCATTTTTTTTTTCATTTATGTTTGTTTTATCATTTATGACATGTAGAGGATAATAATGCCTAAACCTGACAGCTAACTTTTGTTTTATCTGACTATATTAAAAACATCTATTTTGTCTACAGTACAGCTTAAGGCATGTTCCCTAATCTCATATAGTGTTCAATTTGTTCTCTTTGCAGGTTCAGTTGTTGATATACTTTATGCTCAAGTATGCAATGGAAATTCTACTTTCAGAATCAAGTGTTGTCACATCATACTATTTTGGTTGGAAGACTAGCTCGGTTTCAATCTTTCTTGCTTGCCTCGGTCTTACCGTTCTTCCAGTAAACATTGTTGTTGGTACTTACATAAGCAATATGTACGAGGACAGGTAATTTCTTATATATAAATCCACGCCATATATCTAAAAGATCTCTGAAATTTCTCTGTCTTATTTCTAATTCTATTTGATGTTCTAGTAAACTAATTCCGTGTCATATGTTAATAAAGATTTCTTGTTTTAGTAAGTTTGAGTTCTATGTATGTTGGTGCGTGATTTGTGCTTCTCGAGTTACTCTATAGTTCATAATTTTTCCACAATGTATCACTTATGTGTTCGAAGAGTTCTATAATTTTGTGCTAAATAGAGTCTTATGTGTTTGCTTATGAGAATTTTCCTATATCCTCACTATTTCCTATATGCTAAATCGTATGAAATTTTATTTCATTATAGTACAAAAATCTCAAGAAAGCACGCTTTGTTTTTGTAGAATTTTTTTTTTTTTTGAAAGGCCATTTCTATCCCCTTTCGTTCTTACATCATCGTCTTTACTTGTTTGTATTTTCCATGAATGCAGAAAACAATAAAATTTGTATTTAATCACACTCTTATTATCCTAGATTCAATGATGAATTATATGTACTGAATCATATGCAACTCAACTTTATGGTGTATCAGAAAGTGCTTTTGAGTGCAAATGGTTGTTATGACCACCTACTAATAACTTTTCTCATCAATGTGTTTGCAGGCAAATATTACTGGTATCTGAAATTGTAGTCTTCCTGGGTATACTTTTCAGCTTCAGTTTTATAATTCCGTACACTATACCGCAATATGTCTGCTCTGGCCTCATCATGTTTGTGGCTTGCGAAGTATTGGAAGGTGCAATTTCTATTTTCTCCTATTATTAGTTATAACAGTTTTATCAATTCAGAGTCTGAAAAATACTAAATCTATCAATTATGCGCTGAAAAATAGAAACTATCAACTTAAGACTAGACATTTTAAGGCCATGTTTGTCATCTTATAGTATCCTTAATATTTTTATAAATCACAATTCTAAAAAATAAAAGATATATTAGTTTCACGTTAGTGAGAAAAATAAGAAATGAAAACAGAAATGGATAAATAATTATGTGCATTAAAGTATAAGAAAATAAATTATAAGATGTCAAACTAATTCTAAGTCCTAATTCGATAGATACTAATCTTTCAGGCCCCACATTAATAGTTTCCCAATTTTCGGGTCCTAAAATGATAGTTCTACTAACTTCAGCCCCTGAATGACAAAATTCCTTCATTTTAATACACCACAACTGGAAAATTACAAAAGAACATCTTCTAGTTGTAGTGATTATTTCATGAAAAATGATGTAATACGGTTATATTACAGGGGTAAATCTGTCATTGCTCTCGAGAGTAATGTCGTCCAGGCTTTCTCGTGGGACCTACAATGGAGGCCTTTTGTCAACGGAAGCTGGGACACTTGCTCGGGTGTTTGCAGATGCAACGATCACCTTGGCCGGTTTAATGGGGCAAAAACATCTGTTGAACATCACCCTCCTTCCTTCTCTATTCATTTGTGTAGGTTCCATTATTGCCACTTGTCTTACCTACAATTCTCTCTACTAAGTGTTTGTTTTGAAACAACAGTGAAACAGTTGGAAACACTTTTTTTTTAAAGCTGGTGTGCCCCAGCTTTTGGAAAAAAAAAAAAAAAAGTGCTTCTTAAGCAAAAGTAGTGTTTCAAAACACCCCTTAAACTTCCTTCACTATCTATTCTAGATAGGCCCCCCTCAACTTAAATTTAGTTGTTACTTCATTCTTTATTGGTTTTTCGTGATCATAAATTTTGGATTTTCTACTGTTTTGAGTGATTGTAAATTATGAAAGAAAACACTTCATTTTCCCAAGTTTTGGAGAGTTTTTCTTTTTTCTTCCTTTTCTTTTTTTTTGGAGTGTTATAAAACATGTTGATATGGGAATGGGTTAGCTTATTTTGAAATCTTGGTTCCACTGTGAAATGTCATTTTGTCTAAGATTCTTTTCTTTTGCAAGTTAAATGAATTTGCATATTGATGTTGCCATTTTGTAATTTATGCATTAGGCTTAAGTACTTATCAATGAACATAAAACCAGTTCCAATATCATATTTCATATACAAGTGGTGTGTTTGCATTTGCTTGGATGAAGTGAATTATAGTATTGATAATGGTTGAACATGAAACAGAATTTATAAGAAATAAAGACTCTAAGATACAAATTTTGAGTTAAAAGTACTCTAAGATATAAAAGTAAAAGATAGTAACTCTCAACTACAAAATGTACCCATTTTACCCCTAATTTTAATTTACTCACATTTTTTTATTACTTTCACATTAAATGCAAATCTCAATTATACAATATAGGAATTGCCCCACCATTCAATCTCTCTCCCCAATTAAACCGTCCCCCATCTCAATGTCACTCTCCCGAATAACTCAAATAAATAATATGTTTAAATAAATAATACGTTTGAAATAAATTTACGAAAATTGACTTTTAATTTTATTTTTATTAAACAGATAACAGAATGATAAATCCTTTGATCACTTAAAAACTTGATAAGAAGGACTCATAATATATAAATATATATATGCAATTTATAATTTAGAATTTCTCTAGAATTTTTTTTAAGTATTTTTCTTATTAATTTGTTTAATTTTTTTTTAAATCGGCCTAAAATACAATTAAAAAATGCACTCTAAAATTGATCTAAATATAATTTTTTTTTTTAAATGCACACTAAAATTGATCAAAATATATTTTTTTTTTTTTTACTTTAAAATACATTTTTTTTTTTAAAAAATGCACTCCAAAATTGGTCTAAAATATGATTTTTCTAAAAAAATGCACTCCAAAATATGAACTAAAATGTATTTTTTTTTAATTGCACTCCAAAATTAGATTCAATTAATATATACTTTTGGGCTTAGACTAAAATACAATTTTTAAAATAAAATACAATCCAAAATCGATTTAAAAGTACAGAAATCTAAAGAAATATGCACTTAGGACTTGACCCAAAATACAATTTTTTTTTTTTTGAAAAAACACTTCAAAATCGGCTTAAAGTGCAAAAATCTAAAAAATATGCACTTTGGGTTGACATAAATTATGAAATATGAAATAAATTTTAAATCTGCAATTAAAAAATGTGAAATAAATTAAAAAATAGAAATACGATCGGTTCTTTTGGTTGACAGATTTTCAATAAAAAGGAGAAGGAGGACAGCGAGTTTTGTTTCTTATGTCAGGGAAGGGGGCAAATTTAATGAAAATATGCTATGAGTGGTGGGGCCAGCAAGAATAACACATGACATTTCCTAAATAAATTGGGGGAGGTTGTGGTGGGGTCCGCAAGAAATTTTTGTTTGTGGTCAAATAGGTTTTTTTATATATAAGAGTAATTGTGTCTTTCATGATAATTTTGTACCTTATAGTCACAATAAAAGTAGTTTGTATCTTAGAGTTTTTTTTGGGGTGACTCTCCCCCAATTTATAATTGATGATTTGAGCTGTTTATATATTTTCAAATTAAGTAATAAATAAGAACCTTTTAAATCAAATTGAATACAAAATGAAAGTTATGAATTGTTGTTGTTTTTTCTATTTCAATTAAAAATAATAATAATGCGGTGAACATGGATAGAACACGTGACTTTCAAATCTTCAGTTTGACGTTCTCCCAATTGAGTTATCCCCACTTGATATTATAAATTTGATGTTACCTGATTTTAACTATAGAATGAACATTGTGTTAAAATCTAGGGCATTTTTGTAATGTCGAGTGCATACTTATTATTTGTATAAGACTGTCTCATGTATAAGATGAATATAATTTAACATAAATCACATTCACTCTCTAAAAGTATTAAAATATTCATGTCTAAATTATGTCCGATATAAGTGCATCTCTTTTATTATTGTCGAAGTAATAATTTAATAAAGAAAAAGAATCGTCCATCAGTTTGTTTTGGGGGCGGGACTTTTTAGGGTAATAAAAAAAGGTCCAGGGTGTGGATAGAAGTTGAGCTAAAAGTTAAAAAAGCACCGACTCAATTCAATAAAAGCAAATCATATTAATATTATTGTTGTCCTTTCTCCATTCAATTCCGTTCTTCATTTCTAGGAGATGAAATATATACTTTGGCTCTATTCAAATCAAAACAATGAATCTAGCTATAGTACCAACCTCTCTATCACAGTTTGTCCCTACAGATCAAAATTAATCAATTAATAAAAATTTTAAAATGAGTTAGTAGGTTGGGCAAGTGAGAATTATACAAACAATTTCAATTCATCTAACAATTCGGGATTGAATCCAAAATAATTGTATAACTTTATACATTTTTTAAAATGGTAAAAATAAAAATAAAAGGGTTTGATGTACGAAATTGGTTTCAATTTTATTCAATTTGTACCATTTTCGTCCCAAATTTAGCCGAATTGAAGACATGACGCTGTTTTTCGTCATGTGCCTACATGTGAGCATTCAATTTGGAGATTTTCGGCTGAAATGCATGACCAAAAACGATATTATTTCATCAATTCCGATGAATTTGGGATGATTCGCGAAAAATTGGGACCAATTTCATACATCAAAAAATTTTTGGATTATGAAAAATTATGTTGGTTTTTTTTTTTTATAACTCGGTATCTGGTTCAAGGACTGACTGATTCTGGACCTAAACCCACCACCCACTAGCGGAGGTCCAGTTCAAGTCAGAGCAAAGCAAATATGAGATTATTTTGGATTATATCCTGATAATTCGAGTGATAGTCTATCTCACACACACAAATTATTTCAATTTTGTGGATTCTTAAACACGAGTTTTAATAATAACTTTGCGTTGTACATATTCATCACAAAAGCAAATATGAGATGTAAAAATGGAAGAATCCAAAGTTAAATTGGCCTTTGGGTACTATTGACAATAAGCTGGACCCATTTAATTCATTCTGTAGAACAGTTTCAAATATTTAGTTCATATACGTATTTACTAATTTACTGTACGTATAAATTGGTCATATGATGACATAACATAGGACGGATCAACAACTGACCCCTCAAATGTTCAAATTAAATTGAATACGGATAATATATTATAGATGGTTGAGTATTTTATGTATTCAGTGCACCGTGCATTCATACAATTTGTTTTACTAAAATATATAATTGTTTATACTGAAACGTGCAACTATTTTACTATATTCATAGTACATTTTAAAATTATGCAATCTGTTATACTGAAAGATTTAACATTATTTACATTGAACCGTGCAATTATTTTTCCATATTAATAATTGCACAGTTCAATATAAACAAGTTGCACTTTTCAATATAACAAATTGCATGTTTCTAAAATACTCCAATGCATACAAGACTCAGCTTTTTTCAAAGGTTTCCAAATTCATGTAACTATATATCTATGACTTGAGCATCCATGCATATGGTTAAATATGATTAATTATTGTGTAATTAATTATAAGCACTATATATAATTGCTACCTATTAGTTAGCATAGCATTAGCATAATAGCATTAGTATTAGCAATATTAATTATTAATTCACAAGGTCTGCATTTTCTTGAGCTGTTACTACTTTGTAGCTCATGAATCTTCTCACTCTCAGCTCTTTTTGCCTTCTAAATTGTTGGCATGCAATTTATTTCTCATTTAATTCACATATACGTCACATATATATATAAACATAAGAGGTTAATATTTATAACCAAATCTTGAGCAAATTCTAATAATGGCTTCCGCCTTTATAATCTCTCTTTCTTTTTCTGCAATTCTGACCTTAATTCATGGCATCTCTTCATCTGATGAAGGTGACAATTTTGAATCCATTTTTTTTTTATTTTAAAGAAAGAGTGAATTTATTTAGTAGTATATTTATTTTTAAATTTTTGTGCAGCACCAAACTACAGTTTCATGCACGAAGCCACGTCAGCACCGCCGATTTCCTACTACGATTACGTCATAATCGGCGGCGGCACCACGGGTTGCCCACTGGCTGCCACGCTCTCCCAGAACGCCACCGTGCTCCTCCTGGAGCGCGGCGGATCTCCGTACGGCAACGGCAACATCTCCGACCTCGCGGCCTTCGGGCGGGCCCTCGCCGACCTCAGTCCGGCGTCCCCCTCTCAGCGCTTCATTTCCGAGGAGGGCGTCATAAACGCACGCGCGCGCGTGCTCGGCGGCGGCACCTGCCTCAATGCCGGCTTCTACACCCGCGCCGACGCCCGTTACGTCGGCGACGCTGGGTGGGACGCCGCCTTGGTCAACGAGTCCTACAGGTTTTTTTTTTTTTTTTTTTTTTGTGTTAACGACTCGCGTCTCTTTTGCATAAAATCAGAAGCCACGCCCATTTTGACTTATTCTAACAATGACGGATCCAGGATCAAATTGTAGGGCGGGCTTAAACTTAAAATAAATACAGAAGTTGTGAATAAATATAGGGCGGGCTGAAAATTTGTAATAAATACAGAGATAGTGAATTCTTAGGTTTAATTTAGGATATTAATTTAATTCAAATTTTAATTTATCAGTATTATACTTATACTTTTCAAACTATGAACAAAGACTGAAGTAGGTTCGACTCTTGTTGAGCTATGATTCGAAATCTTTTTTTTGTTCTAAGGTGATTTTTTTTCCCCAAAAATCAGGCCGGACTGTTTTTTCCCAAAAATCACAAGAAGATCCGCCTATTCATCTGTAAAATTAATTTTTTTTTTTTTTTTAACTGATTAAAATGTCAGTTGATGAGTTTATTCATTCAAAATGATTGGTTTAAAAATGAAGATATGCAAAAATGCTCAATTTTAAATGTTCATTGCTGAATTTCTGAATAATGTTTTTTCTTGCTCTTCGTGGATTATTCTACCCCTAATTTTTACTGTCTATTTTATTGTTCATATCGTAGACTCTTTCAATTTTCAACCCCAAAAATAAAATAGGAATTTGAAAATTGAATTACCTGTTTTGTCCAAAACCACCGCCCTCTCCCTTGGACAACGTCAACACCGCATTCGTCAGTTCCAACAGTTTTCCAACCAAATTTCAATTCTGCTCCAACCTCAGAGCAACAACAAATGGAGACAAAAAAAATAAATAGAGTAAGGACTTATTTGGGGAGGGAGGAATTAGCGAGGGCCGGGTGGGAAAAGAGGAGGGATTGGTAAGAAGAAATTAAATACAAAATGGTAATTTGGGGAAGTGAGGAGAGAGTATGGGTAGAAAGGTCCTAAGAGGGCAAAAAAGACAAAGAGCACCTGAAATTGGGCAAAAAATGTACTTTCCCTTTAAAAATACTTGTTCAATGTGATTAATAATAATGTACGTGCATATCATTAACATTTATATGCATGGTGGTGGTATTTAAAAAAAAAAAAAATCACGTGAACTCGGATTTACAGATATTTTTGTCTCAATTAAATTAAAAGGCCTAGCATTTCGGCTTTAAATGAAAACAAATTATAAATCATAAGACACAATTTATGACCAATTTTTTTTTAGTGTATATATTTTAGCTCGTTCTATTTATTTTTTTAAATCTGACTCCGTCATTGCAGGTGGGTAGAGAAAATGGTGGCGTTTGAGCCATCGATGAAGCAGTGGCAATCAGCGGTGAGGGATGGGTTGTTAGAGGTCGGCGTGCACCCGTATAATGGATTCACATATGATCATTTGGTCGGGACGAAGGTCGGTGGCACCATTTTCGACGGAGAAGGGCGGCGCCACACGGCGGCCGATCTTTTGAAATACGGCAATCCTAGGAGGCTTACTGTCGTGTTGCATGCTTCTGTTCACAAGATTTTGTTCAGAATTAAAGGTATTTTTCTTTTAATCTTTATATATATAGTTTAAAATGATCATTCCCATGAGTGGCATTCCGAATGTTAGAATATTGTTAGAATATTTCCGTTTAAAAATTGTATGAATAGAATTGAAGTTATATATTTTCCAGTTTTTAAAATTTTTATATGTATTTTATTGATATTATTTCCCGCGAATGGCCATCATTAAAATAGTTTTATTTACATAAATATATAGTAATATAGAAATATAACAAAAATCTTTTTAAATAATTATACATGTGTGACACATTTACTATAATTCCATATATGAGACACATGTTTATTCTAACTATGTAGAACTTTTTCCTTTGTAAGGTGCAGATATAGATCTATATAAAACTTTAATGGCAATTTCTATTGCAAATTGGCGGTGTGTGTGATAGAAAATTATTACTCCCTTCTATTCATTATAAATATTGTTTTGACAATTAATTTAATTAGCAAATTAGATGTTGTGCACTTTCAATGTAAATTAGCTAGTTACATTTTTTTCTAAGTTAATGTTTTTGAAATAATACTTAGATATATATGCTAATTTAATAAAAAAACAAACATTTACTCAAGACAATATAAATTTAAATACTCTCTTTATATGTGCATTCCTCAATCTAAAATTACATATATTATGTTGGGTTATAGAGTCTGATCGACTGCTTCACGTCCCTTTTACGTAATATTCGAGTTGAATGGGTCTTTAGGGTTTTGGCACAGTTTTCGCTTAATTATGTTTATTATCACAAAAAATATTAGTAAATCTGTTGATTTGGTAGTGCCCCCAGTCCGAGACGTAGTCATTCATGAGGAAATGAGTCAATTATATTTTTATTTAATCTTTTTGTTAAAAAAAAAGGTGAAAAGAGGCCATTAGCACATGGTGTGGTATTCAGAGACAGTTCAGGAATGAAACACAGGGCTTACTTAAACAAAGGGGCAAAGGATGAGGTAATAGTATCAGCTGGGGCAGTTGGAAGCCCACAGCTGTTGATGCTGAGTGGAGTGGGCCCGAGGGCCCATCTAAAGGCCCATAACATCTCGGTTGTTTTGGAGCAGCCTTTGGTGGGGCAGGGCATGTCGGACAACCCGATGAACGCCATCTTCGTCCCGTCGCCAGAGCCGGTCGAGGTTTCGTTGATCGAGGTCGTTGGAATCACCGAGTTTGGAACTTATGTCGAAGCTGCAAGCGGCGGAGCATTTACTACTCCTAATCACAGAGATTTCGGGATCTTCTCTCCTAAGGTGTGTCCTTTGTTGCTATTCTTGCCTGGTTCAGTCTGAAGATGAACTACCAAATTAAACTACTATTTTTTCACCCTTAATGATTAATTTTATGTTGATAAATAAATATAAAAAATATTGATTCAGATTGGACAGCTGGCAACAATTCCACCAAAGCAAAGAACCCCAGAAGCTGTGTCCGAAGCCGTTGATGCCATGTCATCCCTTGACCCCGAAGCATTCAGGGGCGGCTTCATTCTGGAAAAAATAGCAGGCCCCATTTCCAGAGGTTATTTAACCCTGAAAACAAAAAATCCGAATGAGAACCCCTCGATCACATTCAACTACTTCAATGACCCTCGAGATTTGCAAAGATGCGTGGACGGTTTAAAAGTGATCGAATCAGTTATCGAATCGAAGGCCTTCTCCCCCTTCAGATATGACAATGTCTCTCTCCCGGCGCTTCTAAACATGACTGCTAATGCGCCTGTCAATCTTCTTCCCAAACATGCCAACACTTCAACCTCATTGGAACAGTTCTGTAAGGACACTGTCATGACGATATGGCATTATCACGGGGGGTGCCACGTTGGCAAGGTCGTCGATTCCGATTATAGAGTTGTTGGTCTTGATGCATTGAGAGTTGTCGATGCCTCCACTTTTCTCGACTCTCCTGGGACTAATCCTCAGGCTACTCTTATGATGTTGGGAAGGTATTTCTATTTATTTACATATTTTATATGTTCCATTTTTTGTAATTAATTTTGTATGTTTCTCATGTGGCTGTGCTACAGGTACATGGGCCTGAAAATGCTTCAGGAGAGACTTAAAAAATAGTGACAAAACAAATTAATTAGTTTTAGTTTTTATTCTTGTTGATTAGTAAATTATAGATGTTTCTGGGTAAAATAACTCTATTGTAAAGCACTTGTTTCAAGTTACAATATGTATTAATGCCTTTTTATCTTTTTCTCGTTTTATTTTATTATCTTGGTTTTTCACATTTTCTTGTATTAATATTATATAGAGAGAGAGAGATAGAGGTTGTTTTTCGACCAAATTGAATGCCTCGTTTTAATTATGAATAATAATTAGTTGCACCATGCAACGAATGAGCAACTAATATTATTCGAGTTTTGAGTGAATAATATTTTAATGGCATGAGATTTCTGTATGACCGAAAATGACGTTTTTTGCAGTTTTTTAGTCGAATAAAAATACGTGTGAATTAGATACCTGCATCTCCTATTTCCTATTTTGAATCTACAATCCAATCTATGTATTTCATTTATACAATATGCATCATAATATAGAAGTTGCAAAAGTATACGAGAAATTAAATATGATATACATCTTCCCTTCAAAAAATAAAAAATGATATACATTGGAAAAAAAATTATGAGTTTAATTTGATTTCAAGGATCTTCCTTTGCTATTCTGTTGGAAGTGATCCTTAAAATTGATCAGTGTCCTAAATCAGCAGCACAAATACAACACTTTTGCTCACATTTTAAACTAATACTATCAATTTTCAACTCTAAAATCAACAAATTATGCAGACACTGATACGGTTGACGCTAGTGCAGGGGAGTCGTCTTCAATCACCTGTTCATGTTGGCTCGTTCGAGCACTCCGTTGTGGAAACTCCAGTGAGAACAACCTCTTGAAAGATTCATAGGAAGCAAAGAAAAGTGCTCCTTGAATCATATACATCACTAATCTTGGACTCAATCCCCTGGTAATAAGAAACAAAATATGGACCATCAAATGCATTCGAGGGGGGTAAAAAACGACAGGTGCAAGTGAGTTGAGCCAACTCACAAGCTACTCGACTCGAAGAAAGCTCGAAATCGTCTCGATTTTACTCGAGTAATACTTGACTCAGCTCATTTACACCCCTAGGTGGAACCTCATTTATAGAATAAATTAAATAAGGGGCTGCTAAATGGACAGACTCACCCGGGTCGATAGGGGTAGTTCCGTCATTTTATATGATGAAATGAATGTTGTACCCTTAATGAAATAAGTGACAGTTTTTATATCACTTTTTTTTCATTAAGCGTACAAAAGTAATTAACAGTGTTTATCCCGGGGTGAATCACTCCAAATACCATTACCCATTAAATAACAGCTAAATGGAATTGGGATTATAATTACGAGTTCTGATTAAATACTTTTGTTATAATTTTGATAGACGCTCACTTGTATGCATAACAAACTGGAAACAATTCCGTAGATGTTCAAGGGTGTTAAGTAAAATGGTTCTACATATAGCATTTATGAGTTCTCTAGACAATCGGAGTGAATTGATCAAGCAAGGGCTCAACCTAACCTATGCTTTTACAACAGAGGATTTCTAAATTTAGTGACTGAAAGTTGGTTGTAATAGTTATAATTTAAACAACACCTGCACTTTTTATTGGTGGGGGGAAATTCAACAGATAATTCTGTAGATAATGCTAAGTAAAGAAAGAACTAGCAGTACACTAAGCATGTAAATGTGAAACAAATTGGTGCTAAGCTAAAAATTCACCAGATGTTACGGAAATGCTTACCTGTAAAGACCGTTCAGACCCTCATGCTTCCCTATATCTGTGAGGGTATTGAATACACCAGTATGCTTAGCCATGGTTCCAGGAATCTGCAACGATTGTTTTGTGAAATCATTTTTACAAAGCAAAGGTAGGTCCTTTTAGCAACAAAAACTAAAACTAGGAAAATTATGATATACAACAATAACTAACTAAGCCTTAATCTCCAACATCACCATTGTGTTTGGTCGATGCACAGTACGGGTGTAAGTGAGTCGAGTTGGCTCACAAGCTACTTTGCTAGACTTGGAAAATACTTGAAACTTAAGCTAATTTTATCAAGTCAAGCTCGAGTTCTCGAGCTCAGAAATACTATGCTCGTAAGGTTTGCGAGCCTAATTGAGCTCACATTGTTTTACAATTGTACCCATAATATGCTAATTATTTACAAATAATATTCTAATTATAAATAAAACAAAAATCTGTAACTAATGTTGTGTAGTTATCGAAGTCGAGCTGAGTACGAGTATTTCGAGTTTTCCATCGAGTGAAGCTCGAATTCAAAAGAACTGAGCTCAATCAAGTTCGATTAGAGTTTCGAGCTTCGAGTTTTTTAATCAAGTCGACTTCGAGCTTGACACTAATCGACTCGACTCGGCTCATTAATGCACATGCTCTTATAAATATTTAAATATAGCATTTTTTTTTTTGGGTGGGTAAGTTAGTGAGAGAGACATCTTGATGGCCAAATTCAAAAAAAGAAAAAAACACAGATACAGTAACACACACAAACCTGAGTTTGCAATCTTGTCTTGACAACATCAAATGGAGTTGAAAACAGTGAGGCCATAGATCCAGCTAATCCTCCACAAACTAACTGTAGAAATCAGAAAATGAGAAAACTGCAGGAAGAGTGGATACTCAGAAACAATTCAATGGATTAGACAACAACCGTTGTTAATATATTAGCTTGAGCATTCCATTGAATTGACGGCAGCATAATCTGCTTCAGGCTTTCATAAGTGTAAAACTGCAAATGAAAAATAAAGAATTACCGAGCATCTAAGCACTGGGTGTTGTGTGTGGTGTGTGGGGTGGACTGAATAATAAGTGACTGGAGAATAGAACAATGCTTACCTTGATGACGGAATGTGGAACATTTCTGCAGAGTACGGCTCCCCATCCAGCATATAATGAAGGCAAGCCACCCTTTTGGACAACATGTATAAAGGCATTCCTGCATGTATGCAGTTCAATGAGCATTACATCAAATTCCAAACAACTGCCAAACATTTGATTAAGAGTTCCAAAGCAAATTTTAAATTTGAAAAGCAGAAAAATATGACTAAGTAAAACTCGAAAGTAACTTGATTCAGAACGAAAAATTGCAGAAACAAAAGTAGATTAAAGAGAAAAATGTGTATACTCTGGACGGGGGGTGATTAGAGTTAATTAGGATGTGGGATTCGCATAAAAATTGTTGCACTAATTCCACATTTACATTTCTTGATTACAGATTGGAAAAAGACAGTCTCAGGCTCAGATTACATTATCCTGGAGGTGGGCCGAAGGGGGGGAGAGCTGATATATTATCCCGCAATTTGGCATTGATTTTCGTCCTATCCCAGGCATGGGGATAATGCCACCCTTTTTTTTTTTTTTCGGGCAAAGTTAGTTGTTAGTAGTTAGTACACCAAGCACCCAAATACTCCATCAAATCGCCAATTCACCTTATAACTCCCATAACTCCGATTCCCAAAGGGAATCGAACCTGGGTCTCCCACTCAAATGAGGAGCCCAGTGGCCAGGTGGGCTAAGCCACCTGATTATAATGCCACCTTTTTTATGACCAACGTAAACATAATACTATGCTGGACAATGCATCCTTATCCAGGCTAAATATTCAAGATAAACACATCCTTAGTAAACCATACAGTATTTATCTATCTGAGCTCCTATCTCTATCCCAACTAGGCCACTCGTTTTTGAGTAGGTCATTATTATGTCTTTGCCACACAACCTAAAAACAATTCTAGTAAATAACAGGAATGTTGACCAGACTTGGATAAATACAAACATCATAAAGATATACCAGCAATTTAGATAGTGCGATCCAACTTGCATCTGCTGTTTTATCCGCTCGCTTGGAGTATAAATAAATGATGTTGCAATACTTGCACAACCCCCTGCTGTGCAATGGGCCAAAGAGTGATAGTCCTGTGAATTGAAAGGGATACTATCAATCAAATTATAATATTGCTTATCACATTAACTTTTTATTACACAGAAATAATAGTGGTTTTGTGTGTCCCATTTATATTACCTTGGGAAGAAGAGGAAGCAAACTCTTCTTTACTGATTCATATGTGAATGTGTAGAGAGCAGATATTGGGGCTGAACTTACAATATTGCTGGAAATGCCACGATAAAGCCCTGATATACCTGAGAACCGACTCCAAATTAGTTTATGATACTTTACAAATAACTTGCCAAGTTAAAATAATCACTCTACTGTCTCTAATTTTAATATACTCCAATTTCAAACATCTACCTCTCTCAGCAATTATAGATCTGCCAATAGAGTGAAGTGGCTTCTGATCATAACGACATGACTGAATAACTGTCTTAATTGTGTCCACTGGATGAAGACTAAGGCTCACAAATATCCCTGCCATTGCTCCCGCAAAGGCATGTTCTTGCTTTGCAACTGCATACAGAGGCTTTCTCTTTTCTGACAGGCTAATTTCTATCTCAGAAGAGTCTGCATTAACAAATGTTGTCCCTTTATCTTCTTGGCCATCATACACACCATTACTGCTTTCCTTTATGCAATCTTCATCAACATAACTAAATGATGCTAATTCGCCTTCTGAGCATGTTATAGTGGATGGCTTCAAATCAAAATTGCCAGCTTTTCCATTTCCTACTGATAAATCTAATAATTCTTCAGCTTCAGGCTTCGAAGCGGAAAATCCTGTAGTCAAACTATTAGATGTACTAGTTTTATCTGAAGGCACACAACCACTACCTGTGATTGTCAAACAATCACCAGTATAATGGTTAGTTGTTCTTTTGCTCTCAATCTCGATAGAATTTACCTGATTATTTGATTTATCAATAGCTTTTTCATTCATCCATTCATACATGCTTCCCAAATTCAACGGTATTACTGTACTCGAAAGGCAATTTTCTATGGTGGGCCCCTCGATCACTGTAGATCTTGCAATAACTGAGCTCCAGAACAATTCATAATTAAGTCTAGAGTGCTCTCGATATTCTTCCACAAGTTTTGCAGAATTTTCTTTATTATTCGAGTAGTTGTGTGAAAAAAGTGGATCACCAGCTGAAGTAGATGCACGAATAGTTCCTTCATAAATGGAATAGTGAAGTATGCCAGCTTCATAATTAACCTTGGGTTTGCATGTGGAATTAGTTTTAGACAGAAGAATGGAAAGAGGCTTTCTGACAGATCCCCATGCATATCCTACAGCAGATATCAAATCAGTTGTGCTAAACAGCTCCGAAGACTGGGGATCAGATTTACTAAGGGTACACTTGTCATTTCCAGAATGGGTGATATCGGTATAATTTAAATCAACAACCTTAAACGATGCCCCCTGAAACGGACTGCTTTTACGTGTGGCTGAGACTTTCTCATTTCTTGGGGATACACTATCCCCAGTCATCTTTTTATTCTTATGATTTCTAGAAGCTAGCAGATGGATAGAGTGGCAACTGCATTTCAACGAAAAGGGAGAATCAGAAAATGCCTAAACAAGATCATAAAGATATATAATTATATTGGGGGAGGAAATTTCAGCAAAACCCAACATAACTAATCAACTTCTTAATTGCAATTATTAGATCTCAAGTAATGAGGCAGCTTAAAGGCATATTTTCTAGTGAAATGTGAAATTAAAACCAAATTAAGCATCTTTGTACAACTCAACAAGCTTGTGTTTGATAACATGAATTAGACTTTTGGAGAATTTCGAAAAACTTGATTGATTTATGCATTCCATGATGAATTCTAGTTAAGTAATGGAAATTTTTGTTTCAGTTCAACTCCTAACAAAATCCTAATTAAGTCAAATGGTACAAACTCAATCTTAAGCAGCCAAAAATGATAAAGTTTTTAAGCAAACTTGAATAAGAAAACAGGACAATAATCTTCTGATAAAACACCTGAACTATAGTAGGCATTAGGCAATATGATTTACGCGTGGCTTTTTTTTTTTAATTCAAAACCTTTTACCAATCATGAAGTAATAGCTGCATCAACTTAACAATGTACATCCTTCTTCAGCGATTATATAGACAATCAACAGCACAAAAGGAAGAAACGTGCAAAAAAAAAAACTGTATCTCAACTTTATCGAATCAAATTCAGATCACCTTTTTCTGATGACAATAACCAGCAGATAAACAACTCATAAGCCCTGAGACGAAGCACCCAAAATTTTGACCATCACAATTCCAAATACTTCTTCACATTCAAAAACTTAAAACTAAAACACACTATACTAATCTCATAATTATATGTCGGACTAAAAACGGACGGGTTTTAAAACCAAGAGAAAGGGAAAATCACACAAAACTAGGGCACTTTTCTTTCCTTCTTAGATTGAGCAGCAGCCCAACAAAGTAACAACAAGAGAATCAGATGCATATATAAAGTAGAAGATGAAGTTTAGAAATAAAAACCTTAACAAAAATCAGTTGCATTTTCAGAGTTTGAAGCAGTGTTCCGAAGTATTGAAGGAAAATTGGGAGTTGGAAAAAACCTGTGCTGGTAAAACCCTAAAATTGTGAGGTGAAATGAGTAGGAATGGAGATGAATTTGATTTGATGGATAGTTATCGGCCAAAAGCGATATTCTCCCCATTTCAATTCAACAAGGTTTTAGTTTAGCTAATTCAATTCTATAAATTCAGAAATATAGCATCGCTAAAAATTTATTATTCTGGTAATTGAAACTGAGGCACAAAGTCGTTGTAGTATAGTGGTAAGTATTCCCGCCTGTCACGCGGGTGACCCGGGTTCGATCCCCGGCAACGGCGATATTTTTTATATTTTTGCTAAATATTAATTACCACATTTACAAGTTTTGTAGTAAGTACTTAATTTTTGTGCTAAGTTCTGCCCCGTCTCACGCGGGCGACCATGGTTCGATCACACTTGTTTCTAATTTTTGGCTAAAAATGAATTAATTAGACAAGTCATAAATAATGATCACACTTGTTTCTAATTTTTGGCTAAAAATGAATTAATTAGACAAGTCATAAATAATTATCTAGTACTAGTGTTAGCCCTGTGGCTTGAAATAATTTTTTTTATGTAAAATAATTAATACTCCATCCGTCCTGATTTTGATTATTCGCTTTCCATAAATAGTCGTCCTAATTTTGTTTATCAATTTCCAAATAAGATAATAAAACAACATTCAATATTATTTAATATTATTATTTTTCTCTACCAAACCTACTTTACATCATTTAATACTATTATTTCTCTCCGTCAAACCCACTTTACCCATTTTACACCATTTAATACTATTATCTCCTACTTTTTCTTAATCTATGTGTCTACAGTAAATGGATAATCAAAAATAGGACGGAGGGAGTAATATTTTAATATTTTTTATGATAAAATAATTTATAATTACTTAAATATTAAAAACGAAAATGTAATTTAAATATAAAAAATAAATTTTATATATTATTTTACTTGATTACTCTATAAAAAATAAATACATTCACAAATTTAGATTTGGAAAAGCTTCTTTTTATACAACATTTGTTGTATACTTGCAAGATTTCTCATACAAACCAAGATATATAGGGTGTGCTTGGATGTGTATTTTTTTTCTCGTTATCCACTTTTAGTTGTAAAAAAAGGAGAATGTGATTGAATGTGAAAAGATGTATAATTATTATAACTGGTATGATTTGTCTGTTGAAAATGACAATATGATTGGATGTGAGTTAATTTTCTTTTTTTGAAAGACCCAATATTGTGTTACTAAATGAACAAAATTATACTTCCTCCGTCCCAAAAGACTTAACGCAGTTGACTTTTACACGCGTTTTTGCGAGCGAGTTTTGTATTAGTAATTTAAGTGATAAAGTGGTTTTTAGGGGGTGTATTCAACTGGGATTCTATTGGATTTTTTTGGACTTTTAAAGTCAATGGGTATTCAATCCGAATTTTCAAAAGTCTTTAAAAATCCTGAGGTATTCAATACGGATTTTAAAAAGTCTTAAAAAATCTTTAGTATTCAATAATCTATGGATTTTAATATTCTATGGATTTTCTTGGATTATCTTCCAAAAATATAAATAGATTTCACTCCCCAAAATCTCTTCTAATAACCAGAGATTTCTACGTATTCTCTCAGAGAACTCTAGGTCAGAAGAAAAAAAAAAACCTTCGTTGTTCTCCTGCCATCGTCGCCCACTTCCCCATCGTTACTCGTCGCGTGAATGTAATGTTTCCAAGTTTCTTGCGGTTTATTGTTATCGCTTTTGCTGGATTTTTTGTATCTGGCTTTTTTTGTTGCAAGCAATCGAATGTTGTGACTAATAATTCTCATTTGAAATTGAATTCTGAAGCAATTATTTACTAGTAATTATTCGTGCGCGCAAGATTATGAATTTTTTGAAGTAGCGAAGTCAACGGGTAATGTGAAAAGAAAAAAAATATATCTGGTTCAACGATTGGGCCTCTTAAACTTTGGAATTAGATACTGTTATGTCTTGGGTGGATGAATTTGAATTACTTCTCTTACTTTGTTCTTATTTATTTAGCGCCCATGATTACAGAAATTATGCATCACTGTTATTGTTAGTCTCCATGCTCTACTTATTATTTATATTGCATTATATTGTTGCATTGCATATGTAGATTCTTAACTAGCAAAAGATGTACCAGAGACTATCTTAAGTGCGTATCATATTGTTGCACTGCATTGCATATATATAAATTTTTATTGGCGGAGTGCTAATTTTAGTTTTTATTTTTTGAACCATCTGTTTCTTGGAGTTTTTTGTTTTATCAAATGAGATACTTGATTCGTCTCCATGTCTATGGTTGTAAATTGTAATTGAGCATCATGAAGAAGACATTCAAAATAGAACAGACTGGATTGGGTCAAATTGATTGTGCAAGACATTAGTGCAATGAATGAATAGTATACAGGGAATTTATTTAGAATTTTAAGTTTGCTTTGAGATTTTTGCGTGTCACTAATAAAAATCGCAACAGAAAAGAGGATTTGTGGCAAGATTTGAGAATTGTTATAGATTTGTGTTACGATTCACGTGATATGGATGATGGTGTTGTAGTTAAAAGTTTAGGAATGTCTTATATATATATATATATATATAGTCATAGTTATAAAAATTTAGTGATGTATGTAGAATATATATTTATTTGAATTAATTGAAAAATATATAATTTGTTGAAAGAAATATTTTAAATTTTTACGAGCGTTTAATGTATTAACTAATATATACTATATACGTATATATCATAATAAACTATTTTGTGTCCATTAATATAGTAATATTATCATGGGGGATCCACAACAAGATACAAAAAGGAAGGCATCCTATGAACAATGGACTAAGGAACAGAGCAACTTCTTGTTAAAACTCATGGTTGATGTTGCGGCTCGGGGATGGCGTGATAATAGTGGTATTTTTACCAAAGCAACAGTGGAAGAAAGAATACTTCCTGTTCTTAATGAAAGACTTGGGTGTAATAAGACCTATAACAATTACCAAAGCCGCCTCAAATGGTTTAAAAATCGTTGGTTATCTTTAGCTCTGATTTTGAGTATGACCAAACTACCAAAACGTTTACAGCTTCAGATGAAGTATGGGATGCGTACTTAGAGGTAAGCTTCTTAAGCATCATAGTACAATAATATTATAGAATAATTTTATTTTGAGAATATAGTGAATTAATAAAAAAAAATCTTTATTTATGCTAGGCTCACTCAAAAGACGCGAACTTGCGCTATGGGGAATGTCCTGATTATGAGGACTTAGAAATTGCTATAGGAAATGGTGTTGTTGTAGGGAAAAGCTCCATCGGTTTGGGTAGTGCTACTGATGCAAGGACATTAGGAGATAATGAAAATGGAGATGTACGCATAGAAGATTTGAATTATGCTGATGAAAATGAGATGCTTGTAGGACTATTTCTAAATGATCCACCATTTGGTACCACACCATCTTCAGGGTTCCCTGAAGTGTTCGAGGTCTCCACTCAAAGAAGAAGTCAACCCAAAAGAAGTAGAGCTCAGTATGAAGCAAATTCTAGCTCTACTAAAAATATCCCTCAGAATGGTCTCATGGAAGAGATTAAAAAACTAAGAAACACTTTTACTATTTACGGCTTCTTCATTCAATAAATCAATTTTTTTCCCTATACAACAACCGCAATTACCATTCACCAGTCCACCCGCCACTGACTCGCCGACAACGACTTCCCTCTCACGAAGTAAACTTGAATAAGCCTGAGCTCTGTGGATTGCTTGATTTTCCATAATCTTGTTTAGTCCAAGGCCTTCTGTATTTATAGGTATTTCAAAAGAATTATCCATTGGAGAGATAACTCCTTCAAAATTCCTTTGTTGATAGTGTAAAACGGTTGTGTCTGATGCATCTTCAAGCTCTTGCACGCTTTCCTTACACCAGATTTGTAGATTGTTGAATTCACAGGTTTTGAAATGGTGTTCAGCTAGACAAAACCTGCGAATTCAACAGTTTGCGAATCCGGTGTAAGGCATAGAAACATATATAAGGTAGTAAAACATATATATATATATTGAATACTGTATATGAACCAATCTACAAAGCAACAATCTATTTTTGATTCATTTCTAAATCACAAGATTTTTCTTTTAGTTTTCATTAAATATAGAGTATATACTAGTGAGGGTGCAGCTCATTGCATGAGGTGCTGACCCAGATATTATGTTTTGAATTTCACTTAAAAGTGTTCAACTCAAGGAACTATGAAGCAACTCCAAGTCTCAAATGATCACTCTCTGTTGCCAGTGTAACCCATCACATGGGATTTTCTAGAAAATAATCCGAAAATTTACTACTGCTTCCAACTATTGTTGCACCATCAATTTTTGTTGTGTTGTGTGTTGTTTATGGCACCAAATGAAATCACAAAGCACAACTGCATGAAGCAGAGCTTCAAAGCTCTCATAAATGGCCAGTGAATATTCCGCCTTTGGCTTTACTACTCAAACATTCGTCAAAAGTCAATGATATAATCAGCATAAACAAATGATGTAGAATTAGATATGTATTGAAATTTAGGAAAAGTGTTTCTTACAAAATGAACATTCTTGATAAAATTTCTAGACTCCTTGAACCCATTTATGGAAGAGTAGTTGGTCGCCTGCAGTCAAATTAAACGATCTAGTCATCTTTCAACTAAGAGAAGCAAACAGAGTGCAATTTTTTTCACTACACAGTAAATATAGCAACAGGAATATTAAGAGCATTTCCAGATTCAGTTAAAGCAAGAACTCCAGTAAGTAAATGGTTATTAGAGATATTATATTTAATAAATTTCAACAAATTTACACAATATTGCAACCAAATTGTAGAGAACTACATGTGGCTGAAAAATTAGTGCAACTGGCTTACCTACAGCAATGATGATTCCACTAATCAAGACTTGACGACGATGCTTTTTCATGATATCCTTGCCTCCTTCATCCCTATTTTTCTGTTTTTAAACATAAAAGGATTTTAAAATATAACTTGACAATATTTAAATCAACATATAGCTCTCCACTTATTGATGAAAACATTGAATGAAACTTTCTTTTTGTCCACATCTGGAACAGGTGCAAAAGTTGATTCATACTTTATCCGGTACATGATTTTGATATTTGTATACTATAGAGGATGAGATTCATAATTTAGAAAAGCAAAGATAACATAGAAGAACAAGGACAATCATGTGGTTTGAACCAAAAACTTATTGGCTGGAGAAATAAAAATAAAGAATTTAACATATTCAAACCTTGATCCCTTGAAAATTAGTATATATGAAAAATCAGCAAAAACCCAAAGTGAATAATTTAGACGTAAGGACTAGAAAAAATTGATTGATTATACTTTCTCTAATAATAGTACCAAAGCCCATTAACAAAAATAATTAAACCAGCAAATTCAGTAGGGGCATACCAAAGAAAATCATGATATCTTTAAGCACAATATTTCCTGAGTTGACATAATCAATCTGACAACAGTTATATATTACGCATACTGCTGAAGGAAAGAAAAACAGGCAACATAAGATAAATCAAGCAACAAAACCATAGTTATCATTTTCTTTTGAACCTGAAATTAGTGGAGACTATAACTTTATTGCGAAGCATAAAAGGAAAATAAATACTGAGATATGTATAAACTACATTATTAAAAAAAAATCACCAATGAAAATTTGGAGTAAGATATAATAATAGAAAAGGTACGACAGTAACTATGGTAAAAAAGTGTACCTGTTCGACACCTGACTCAAAGTAGGTCGGTTCACCTTTAAGATTATTCACTTTTCATAATAACGTCCTATAGTCATAGCAAGAACACATGAACTAACACATAAAGAGTCAATGCTAAAGAGGAATAGAAGAAAGAAGGAAGAAAAGAGAAAAAAAAGGTCTGACTTAGGAAGGCCTTGCCCAAACTCTATTGAACGGAAAATATGTTGCAAATTTTGGAACAATATAATAATACAATTATACAAACAACTAAAAGAGAAGGTCATAAGGCTGAATCAACAAGTCTTGTTTAGTGTTCACTGCAAACAGAGAAATTAGTGGACCATTATTGATGGTTTCATTATTGAATAATGTAAATAGTTTATGCTTGTTTAAGATATGGTATTAAACCATGTAATTAGTGTTGCAAATTAGTGTTTAAGATAGTTAAATTAGTGTTGCAAAATGGGTATACAACATTTCAAATTGTTTTTTTGGGCATGAGTTGTGCAATTCAGTTGCCATGTTGAACAGGACAAGTATGAGTTACCATCCTTCCAATAACACAGACCTCTGGCCTTCAACAAAGATTTCTTCATAAGCTATTAAATTCACACTTCATATGTTCCCAAATTAAATTTCTTCCCTTGGCTACTATTCACTGCTCAAGTATTAATACTTTGACTACTCAAGAAATTGCTAAAAATTACACGAGGATCCAAATTTCATACTTGCTAAATGTTATCATTGTTGGAATTTAAAAAATCTGTAAGTCACCATTTTAATCTTCTTTTGTAGCTCCAAAACTGTCCTAGCAACTCAATTGGCCTAATTAATTTCTATAAATATTGAAGCTAGCCCTTTCTCCATTCATTTGGGAGCTTTTATACATATACTCTAGTTATAATTACCAACAATATCTCAACGAAGGGTAAGAGTTTTTTTAGGCATTTCAACAAACACTTGGTGAGCAATTCCTCGCACTCAAGATCAGTCGGTTTCACCTTTTCAGTCCATTAAAATATACAAGCAGAAGGAGTTTAATAAAACCAAAAAATCCCAAAACATCTCCGCATCACGACAAACTGGTATAAATCAGCAGTCAAAATATTATCTAAGATAAGATATAGATAAATATATATACATTGAATCGCACTGAATCTTCACCAATTTGACTTTCTATTTTTATATATAAGTGTCGAGGCACTCTCATATAAAGTAGTAAAATTCATTAAGAAGAAAAAAAAGGAAAATATATATACAGTTTTGATAGGGAGACTACGAGTGGTCACCTTATGGAGCCTAATTGATGATTTGACTTTTCACCCCAGCTTGTTATCTAATTAAATAATTTAAATTAATTTTGAAAAAAAATCCTACAACCTAAAATCTAAATCATGAACCCTAAACCATGACTCATTCGGGCCGGGTGAACCATGAACCACTCGGACAGAGTGAACCATGAACCATGAATCATTCGGGTCGGGTTCTCCGTAATTTAATTTACTCATTTAAATAATTTAAATTAAAATTTGGAAAAAATATCACTTTGCACTAATTAAATAATTTAAATTAAATTACTGATCCAAATTCGACCCGAGTGGTTCATGGTTCACTCTGCCCGAGTGGTTCATGGTTCACCCGGCCTGAATGGGTCATGGTTTAGGGTTCATGATTTAGGTTTTATGGTGTAGGGTTTTTTTAAAATTAATTTAAATTATTTAATTAGATAATAAGCTGAGGTGGAATGTCAAATCATCAATTGGGCTCCATAAGGTGACCACTCGTGGTCTCCATATCAAAACTGTGTATATATATATATATATATTGATTGATAAATGGATAGATAATGTATTAAAACATATTTGATTAAGCGTTTTTAAAGAAAAAAGAAAAGGTTTAGATTGTTTTCATCAATAAACATTTGCAATTTTCTAAGAAACACAGTATAATTATTTTCATATCACAGATTATGAAACTCATAAATGTATAAGATAACAACTACAAATACATATAATTACCCTCATATGAGAAATGAGATGCCTTGTGTGAGACCTCTTCATAAATCTAAATCCGTGAGATGAGCTTTCACTTAAAAATATTGACTAGTTTTGAAGGAACTTAAGAAATAGTAAAACACCAGGTCATTAACCCGTGAATTATGTCGGTTGAAAATAAAATTAATATAATAAAAATTAGTAGAAATTCGTATAAAACGGTGTCATACATAAGTTAAAATACAAAATAACACAAATCAACACCACCCATCATTTTCAAAATGTTAAAAGTGTCATGCCCAAATTACACTCCATTGTTTTGATTTGGAAAATGGTGAGATTGATTACACCAGAAAAAATGTTATATACACCATAACTTACAATCCCCCACCAGTTTCCAACCTGTCCAGTAAACAGGACCTTAGTATTAACCAATCCCACCACATTCAAACTTGCCAACCAAACAAAGTCTTACGGTTAATCTCTGCACCCTAATAGCATGAAATATAGACAGACTGCAATAATTTATCACCCCTAACATGCAACATATCATCATATCACAAACCCTCCCTCCAAATACAACAGTGAGTTCTTCATGTTTGCTCGATAGAAAGAAATATACGCGATTCAAGTTCAAATTACTAGGAAAACACAATAATGTCTTGAAAAAGGATAGCCCTTGAAAGCTTTCCCGTTGGTACTTCCACTAGAGCTCCTTGGCCTTAACTCTAGGCGAAGAAACTGTAGTCGAAGCACCAAAAAGAAGCTTGGGCTATCCAACTTGCCACATTATTTCTACACCACAAAAATCAAAATAATAAAAATAACAACTCTAGTCAAATAGGGTCTTTTCTTCCTCCCTCAAGCATAAACCTTATTCAGCATAAGTACTTAACCCACATTAATTACATGCTTCTGGGCTGCGTTGCTCCATTTCGACCTCCGTTGGTAAGTTATTCCCTTCTCAGGAGCGACTATTTCAAGAGCATGATTAATGCACTTGTGGTATGAAAAGTCCTCCTCTGTGCCATTGTTTCTTACCAAGAAAAAGCAGTTTTCATTGTACTCAGGATGGCGACCAATCTGGAATACATTGCAAAAATGACCGGATAAAGTTAGAAGCATATAGCTTATACAAATGGACAGTTCTATATAAGAGCTGATCCAGAATGATGGTAGTATTTGTGCAGTGTTTGGCTACTTGAGCCATAAATCCAAGGTTTCAAAGGCAACAAACGGATATAAAACGAGAAGACATTAGCATAGTAAAAATGTGTTTTTACGCCAAGCTATGTACAAAACCATGAGAATAATAACATGAGGGCAAATACTTATGTGGACCAGTTGCACCGTGCACAAGTGCATTTTAAATGGTATATGTTGTTTTTCTAAAAAGTAATAGGTAATCAGTATTAGTTATTTTCACTGAATAATATTAGTTGTGCACTGTTGCACGGTGCAACTGCTGCACCCAAGTATTACTCAAAATGAAGTTCCCATTTATGTTCATTTCATGAAATACAAAACACGTGTTTGCTTTATCAAATAGATTTTGAGTGATGTCTACATATTTATATTATTCCAAGCACAACACGCATAAACTTTCTTACCTTTATGTCAACAAGACCAGATCCAATCTTCTTATCCCAACTTGGATGAAACTTTAAGGCCTTTTCTGCGACAATTTTATCTTCTCCACGTAGGTTTTGATTTACAGGATGCCTACACCATTATAGACACAAATAAATCAATGACTCCAAAGGTAACATAAATATAATTACAAATCACGTCGGAATTAAAGCAATCACGTTCATAAAACAAATTCAAGAAGGTAAAGCTTTACTATAGAAGATGTTTTCTCTGATTTCACTTTTCAATTTTCAGTAATAATCATCTAGAGTTCTTATAACTAGCAAAAGTCTAGTAAATTGATACACAATTCACCATTAAGCTCCGGAAGCTTCCTTTCACTTTCATCTATGTTCCTTTCATTACTTTGATATACATCGATATTGGTCTTTTAATATATTGACAGGTTCGGATATCATGTCTTAACCCCCTCCCTTCCCTATGGGTGATGTTCCTTAAAAAATATCACCGGAAGCTGAAAACAACCACAACTTGCTAATAAAAAATCTGGACTTGAAGAATTATGATATAAGAAAAAAATAATCCACTAGCATTTCACTGTTCACATTTCAGCCCCATTATCTAGGATGCAAATAATTCTCCCCAAGCATTATCAGAACATGGTCGCAGGTATAAAAAGAAAAGAAGGATGGCTTTCTCATACAAAAATACATTGCATGCATTTGCAGGTTATATGAATCTTATTTTTAAAACCAAAGTGAGGACACATTTGAGAAAAGTCCATATAGGCAGAAACATTGTCAGATAAGAAAGATGGTGAAATATGCAGGTGCGTAATATTTCTGCGGGTTCATCTAGAAAATTTCAATTAAAAGGAGTGAACACAATTGATGCTAATTTCAAGTCCGAAGAAATTACCTAATACGCCCACCGTTCATAATTACTTGTCTGATTTTTTTATCCATGCACACAAACTAATTTTTAATTAATAAGGATGTCAAAAGACTATCATACCCTTTTTTATTACTACTTGATGATAAAAAAGTTTGTAGTTACAAGAAGATGGTTAGTATTTATTAGGGGTATTGGTGGGAAAAAAGGTTTTTTTTTTTTTGTTAATATTAGCAAAGTGATAGATAATTAGGAACACCATTTTGGATAAAATCAGATGGATAACTGGGAACAGAGGGAATACTAAAACTTTCAACAAAGAGCGCATGCAGAACTAAACAGAATTACATGGAAAAATGTCAAAGCAAAGTTGTATTTCAAACTCTAAAAATGCGATATACCAACTTTAAAAATATAAAGAGTAAATGAAAAGGGCTTAAATGGCTTCCACGTACTCTTTTAGGATACGCTTTAATCTCTGAGAAATTTGCTTTATTGCGACCTCAGAGATTTGCTCGGACACCATTCTTCTAAGCAAAACTTTCTCCCCCTTTGCATTTGAATGAAATGAGGTAATAGATTTTTCACAAACTTGAGCAGAATTAGGTTTAGCACGACCAACATGCGAGTTCAACAAAGCATAAACATCTGCGCGCTGAGCGGGTTCATGTCCCTAATATATAACATCAAGAAACAATTATATCAGGGGAATTATACATCCTACAACTAAATAGTTTGTCTTATCTATAATATGCTCACATATGATTGAAAAATACTTACATGTGATCTATGACTTTGACATAAAACATCTTTGAATCCAAAGTAGCACTTTTTGCAATGATATAGAACCAGACATAAACTTTAAATTATACAAAAGGATTTTGGTTTTTAAGAGAGCCGCATTTTTGGTACATAATGAGGGATGCAACGTATAGAATGCTTTGAAATTTATATCCGATGATTTCAAAGGATTAAAGGCGTAGTCTACCTTGTCATTATAACATTTGGAAAACAATTTTTCATAGATACAACAGGGTAAAATTTGAATTCTTATATGGACACTTTAGTTTCTCAAGGAAAACAATTTTGGTCCAAAATTAGAGATGCAATATATAGATATATCTGATGACTTCAATGGATCAATAAGTATACAACCAGATTGAAAATTTAAATTCCGAGTAAATTAAGTTTCTCAATGGAACACATTTTTGGAACAAAAATAGAGACGCAATAAATAGACAGTTTAAAATATATATCTAAATGTCTTCAAATGATTGGAGTATTCTACCTTTCCATTATACAATATATCAAATTTACACCCAGTTCCAATTGAGGGAGTTTGTCCCCATGCCAAAGCCTCCAGACTTCCTCCAAGACCATCTGTTTGTCCCATCTTGGCTGCTTTTATAAGACTATCACTAGGACTCTGTATTTGGTTCACAGATTTGTGAAAAAACATAAGTAATGCATTAGTTTGCTCAGAAGGGAGAAAATATGACAGAAAAGAAAAATGAGGAAATTAACTTTTGAACTAACCGAGAAGCAGGCTTGACTGAAAGGTGAATAAACATTAGCTTCCTTTCTTTGATGTGCAAGTCCTCTAGCACTTAATGGCACAAATTCTCCTGTCATTGAGAGGCAATTGGCTGTGACAGCTAAATGTGCTGGAAGGATGGACTTCCCAGTGTCACTCACAGCAGAATGCAAATTCTACACTCAAAAGAGGCAATATTAGTTTTTCTCAAACATTTACCATATTACCCCCAGTTACCAGAGCTTAGGCTAATAGGTATAGGTGTAAGTGTGCCGAGGCGGCTCATAAGCTACTCATGCTCCATCAGAAAAAAGCTCAAAATCTAATCGAATTTAATTGAGTAGAGCTCATTTCGAGCTTAGGTATACTAGGCTCAAGGGCCTATTTGAGCTCACATAATTTTAATCGTTACCCATAACGTGCTAATTGTTTACAAATATACTCTAATTATAAATAAAAACAAAAATATCTAATTAATACTCCCTCTGACCCATTTGTTTGTCTTTCTAGAGAACATTTTTTACCTAAAATAATTGTCATTTTGCACTAATCTAGGAAAATTAAATATCATATTCCACTTTTGCCCTTCTACTTGGGTTTTTTTTATAGTATCCATTGATGAACTTTTAGATATATCAACGGGTAAATCGGTCACATTACACATATACTTTTTGCTATTTAACGACTTTCTTAATTCGTGTTAAACATCCTTAAACGACAAATAAAATTTGTTGGAGGGAGCATTATGTAAATTATCAAGTCGAGCTCAAGTTCAAAAGAATTGAGCTCAATCGAGTTCGAGTTGAGTTTCAAATTTCCGAGTATTCTATTCGAGTCGAGTTTAAGCTTGACACTAGTATAGTCGATTCGGCTCACTTACACCCCTACTGATAGGCATTGTTCATTACTTGATAAATTTGTTCTGGTATAAGGTGACTGCAATTACAAGAAATAATACGAACTCACATTTACGAAATACTGCCATGCAACACCAATTCCATATGCTTCAGTAAAGTCGAGAAGTTCATCTGGATGACTTCGCTCCCAGTCAATTATATTTCTTATTCTGAGGCACTTACCTAATAGGGTGCTCCAGAATTTAGCCCTGTCACAGTGCTCTGACATGACAACCCGTAAAAACAGCTGGCCTGAAGGGCATCTAGAATATTTAGGATTGGGTTCACCTTTCCACAAGATATCAACCTTCTTGAATTCAGGGAATCCTAAATAATACATAGCAAATATAAACATTAAAAGAAGTCGAATTGAATGTGTTGAATGGTCTAATGTAATTGGCACATGGGAATAATAAGGCATAATGCATTTACTAGCATAGTATTAGGTTCATATGCAAAGTTGAACCATCAATACATCTAAGCACTAGTCCTGCTGAATCAGTTTAATATTCTATTTACCAAGCTTTTTCCAATGTCCCATAAAGATCTTCATTCGAAGGTCAGCTAATAAAAGCGATGAAGACCTTCCACGCTGATATGTTTTCACAAGGATTGTGTACTTAACTGAAAATATCATGCTTATGTTAAAGTAGTTACACGAATTACCATATCCAATCACCAATTATTACAGATAATAAATATTCCTACAAAGCAAAAAAAAAAAAAAAAAAGGAAAAAACAGTATCAATATTCACTAGCACCCCAAGTCATTATGACAGTTTGAGCTCTCTATAGCACAAACATTATGACCCTTTGGTCACTTTCCACCCTTTCGAATATATTAAACCTGCTAGAGATAGGATACTGAAAAATGAACCAATTCCAACTAAACCAGAAGAGGGTTCTAAAAGACAATTATAAAATGAACTCAATAGTAAAGGTATAAGATAAGGTTAAAATCTTTCAACATTTGTTGAAAGTACCTGCAGCCACACAGTTCAGTCACATCAACAGCATATCACTAAACTAAGGAAAATAATAAATAGTAATGACAGAGGAGCAGGAAATATATATACACACACAGACACACAGGAAGGAAATATGAAGTGTTGGATGAGGCCATTATTCAGTTCAAACCTTTTATAACAGTTTGAAGAAGGACCGGTTTCACCAAATCTCGAAGAATATCCAGGTCTGAGAATCCTCTAAGGCTTTCAGTTAGAGCTGCCGTTATGCAAATTGTGGATTCAGATCCATCTTCAGAACAAACATTGCTGACCAAGAAACAAGATTCCTTTAGTTGACAAAGGTAAAAGAACTATTGAAACCGAGAAGCCAAAACATTAGCCTTAAATTTAACCTTCAGGGTTAAGGTCATTAAACCTACCACTATCTGTATTTTATGTGCACATTCAAATTTGTTAGTTGCAGCTATTTTGAGATGGATTATCCTTTTGACAGAAGTGCCTTATTATATGGGCCAGAGTGTTGGCAACAAATAGAACTCACATACACAAAATGAGTGTGGCTGAGATGTGCATGCTTCATTGGATGTGTGGTAAAACTAGGAGAGATAGAGTGAGGAACAAAGAAATTCGCTCTATGCAAGTGTTGCACCCATTGAAAAAAAAAATGCAAGAGCATTGTTTACAGTGGTTTGGACATGTAAGATGCAGGCCTATAGGTGAACATGTATGTTGCGTGGAGTCGATGGACTTGAGTGTTTAGGAGAGCACAATGGCTACAAAAGAGGACGTGACTACGAGTCCTACATAAAGATTTAGAGAGTAAGAGCCTTAGTGAAGATCTACTTAAAAGAGAGAAGCACGTGGAGGAGATCAATTCGTGCACGCGACCCAGCATGATTCATTTATTGGTTCATGTAGCCTACCCCAATTATTTGGGATTAAATGCTCGGTTTATTTGTTTGTTTATCCTTTCGAGAGAAGTGTCTTACTTGCTTGTTATATCCAGATCCGGAAGAGGGATTTTCAATTTTACTCCATTGTGACAACTATTATCATAAAGATTAGAAATAACTTATAGCAATTTCAGCCGTCTCTTTTTGGCAACTTCCTGAAAGTAAAAAGAAGTCAACAATTAATACAAATAGGCATCACAAAAAGCGGCATAATATTGCATTTATTACCTTGTTTATATGAAAATGACAAGCCCAAGGACGAACGCTGGTACTGCTCTCTGTTCTCTTTCCGAAGCTAATATTGCAAGTGGGCATATTTAAATGTTGTATAACAAAGTAATTTCAAAACCAATATTATTATGTGAAAAGAGACTAAAAGCTCACCAGATCTTTACTTCTGAAACTATATCCGAGAAACACAGTCTTTCCAAATGATCCTTGACTTCTAAAGCTCCATATTCAAAGCCATTCGCCCATCTTCCAAGTTTCAGGGACAAAAATAGTGACACACTTTTGCTTCCAGTATTCCTTTTCACTCCACATTCCAATACTTTCTGCATGGTCAAATTGTGAGTGGAACTTCTGTAACTGCACTTACACTTAACTAATCCTCAAGTTAACTACAATCAATTTCAAGGTTCCACATGAGGTTGACTACACTATGGTCCATGAATTAAAATTGAACTTGCTGAAATAAAAGTCCATGAATATATAGAGCCAACAAAAAAAAAACCCTGTAAGAACGTTAACCACCCCCCTTCCACACACAAACACGGTTACCTTTAGTGCTAACAAAGGTGATGGTTCCAGTGCACTGACGGCATAGTTATTAATGGCGCAAGGCACCACAAGGCGCGAAGCAGCGCCTAGCGCCTTAGGCGCGCGCCCCTTGCATCCCTGGAAAAAACAACATAAGACCTTGAAAATTTCTTAGTAAACCTAACCATGGAAGTAAACCTAAGTTAATCATACTAACATATAATTAACTAACAAGTTGAAGGTTAAAAACATATAAATCACACAAAATAAAGAGTAAAGACATAAACTTCAAACCATAGAAGTACGATAATAACAAACAGTAAATATATAGCTTAATCACGAAATTAAAGACATAAATAGCAAACTAATCATCTCCATCAACGAATTCATCAAAAGCAAACTCCTCCTCCTCCTCCTCCTCCTCCTCCTCATCATCATCATAACGTGGATCGTCCTCACGAAATTCTTCTTCCTCCACATCTTCACCTTCTAAGTTAAATTCAATTTCATCTTCATCTCTAAGGCCGCTAAAAGATGGTCCTCTCACACTCACACCCACACCCTTGCCCTTGCCCTAAAAAGTAAATCTTGAAACCCTAGATGTGATTCACTTAAATATTAAGACTTAAGAGATAGTATTTTTTATAATTCTGATGTTATTTGACAAATAAAAAGATGTTTTTTTATTTCAAACCCTAGATGTACGCAAGGCACGCCTTAGGCGCGCCTTTTGTCCCAAGTCGAGCCGCCGAAAGGCGCTCCCAGGCGAGCGCCCAGAAAATCCCAACCGCCTGGGCCTATGGCAGGCGAGATGGCTGGCGCCCCGATTGCCTGGCGCCTTAGGCGCGCCTCGGGCGCGCCTTTAATAACTATGACTGACGGGCTGATCCAGAGCACTATATGCAGTTTCTGAAATGGCACAAGCAGCCAACGAGCCAACAGGAAGTCCACCCACATCAACCTCAGTATCCTTAGCAGCCATTTTCTTAGTACAGTAATTAAACTGGACAATTTGATTTCCAAGACAATTTCTAACAGTTCCATCATATGCAGTTGTTAAATCGCGCATGAAAAACATCAGTCTTCGTGTTAGAGTGCCAGACACGTCAGCATTGCCACTAAAAGAACTGTCACGGCTTGTCAAGGAAAGCACGAAAGATTCCAGAGGATTTAAACCCGCGGAGAAAGAGCTCGTTATCATAGCAGAAGGAATATACGAGTCTGAATTGTCACCGGGAAGATTTTTCTGATTGTTCCAGGAAACACGGGACAGTTGATTTGGTATCGAGAAGGATAATGGAGCCAATGAGTGTTGCATGCCCACAGACATGCTGTGCTGGAAAAGCTTTTGCAGATTTCCTTTGCTCCCAGCCTTAAGCATAGTAATGAAGGAATTGTTATTGCCGGCATATTTGTAAACAAGGTTCTGCAAATCCCTCAAAACTGACTTGGAAGCAGAAATCGAAGCTTGAACAAGCTCTGGATTAGTATGTGGGGAAATTGGTATCTCCCCCTTCAGATAACTTTCCATGTAAGCAGTCTCTTCACAGCTTTCAACGAGAAAATCTTGGTTGTGCTCCACCATCAAAAGACTGATATCTGATACCTTTTGCGCTTCCTGCAGACCAAATGATACTTCATCCAGTAGATTTCTCCGGGAATCCAGATCTGACGAAAGGTACAGGTCTGACAGAGAAACACTAAGTCCTCTCGTTGATAACCACTCGCAAAACAGCTCTTGCCCACCATTATAAAATTCAAGCGCTCTTTCTCCGCTGTGTCTTACAAGAAACTGATAGAGGTTCTCGCTGTTGTCTTGTAACCAAGCCGATCCACTTGAAGTTGATACAACCTCCCCTCCCCGAATAGATATGCCATTAGACACATAATCGAATTCAAAATCCCTAGGCAAGAGAAGACTGAACACCTGTTTCCCAGTCCATTTAGAAGTTCCAAAGCCCGACTTGATAACAGCTGGCAAAACTGGCATACATGAACAGTACATTTGAAGCTGCTGCATCTCGGTTTTCTTCAAAACAACTCCGTCTTCCAGTAAAAGATGGGCAACAGTCAGACTATCTTGACCTAGTGACAAAAGATTCCGACCATTCTGCCCATTGACCATTTGTTTATGCAAAGAAACGAGCTCATTAAGCTCGACTGTGGAAGTGATGGACTGTGGAACATACCCGTGTAGGCAATCTCCATCGAAGTCCCCTCGGAGTGGGGAGCAGATCAGCGGGTTAATGGAGACAACAGACTTGATTGGGAGAACTCTCACAGATAAGGCTATGAGTGAGTGCTGATGGATGGATGGAGGCCTGTTGATCAACACGATATCTCCATCGATAAGAGGCCTGCAAATGCAATCTCCTGCGTGCAGCATGTCCTTTGACCAAATTTTGATCCTTTGACCATTCCGAACAGCATGGAAGTGTCCTTTCAGCTGAAGCATGAAATCGCAGATTTGTTCGAGCTTAGGCCAGTTCCATATGTTGATATAGTCTGCAATCAGAACATTTGCTGCAATATGGAAAGGCACATGATTTCATGAACTTTGATTCTTGGATCGCCAACCACCACCATGAGGAAACAGTTATCTGTCCGCTTTCCAAGTAGCAAATCTTTGATGTTTTTCAGCCCTGATGAACTGGAAGCATCTTCATTCGGTGATTGTTTCTCATATGCTTTTTCGATATTTGACAGCTTCTCGGAGCGTAACTGCAGCAGGAGAGGTTTTAAGACAAGTAATTTCTTTCAGAAAGTATCCATATATTAAATTTATGTGTGTACATATGCATATGAAGAGAGAACATATATATAATGCTTGATTCTTTTTCTTGCCTTGGAAAGTTTATACCGGTCAAGAACACGAGCACTCAGTCCATTCAAGAGACCCTCTAAAATCAATGAGCTTTCTGTACATCCTTGTGGTCTCATTCTGAACGTTTGTTAGTCAAAAACATGAAATGATGTAATCAGCACAACATGAACAATGCAGTCAAAAAAAAAAAAAAAAAAGTTAGAATAACTTACGACAGTAATTTTCGGCCCGAATTCTCTTAGCCCAATCTCTCTCACTCGATGTCTATTTGGAGTCACAAGCAATGAGTTGAGAAAGATTGCATTTTTCCTTTTAAAGAGTGCTTCCAAAATCCTTGGGCTTACATCCTTTAAAATGTTGTACACCTGAAAATTGAATATCCACATAAGCATGCATCACCCTAACCTTGCCTGAAGGGTTACTTGGTATGGTACAACAAGGACAGAAATCTTAAAGCATATGTGTAATAAGATTCTAAGCAGGAACATCGATCTGTAAAAAGCATGTAGCATCTTGTATTTAAACCATGCATATACGAACAATTTTAAGGTCTAATTCTAATCCACGCATCTCTTGCAGTGAGAATAAATTAGGAGTGAGTTAAGATAACAGAATTGTGTGTCAAATCATGGATAAAGTGTTTTAGAGACTGAAGAAACTAAAGGACATAATTCAGGCAATGGTGTTGCAGACAACTTTCATTATCCAAAGTTTCTACGATACAAAACGGGGAGAGATGGCTGAACAAGCATAGAAGAAAGCTGTTTTACAAGTGAGACAACAATAATAAACTCAAAACTGCAATACACTTCTGTGAACCTAAAGTTTTAGGCCAAAAAAACAGAACAAAACACGAAAACATCCCAATAATCAGAAGCCAGGCCCCCAATAAAACTATTCTGCAAAGGATATGGAGAATCTTACTTGAGATGGCGACAAAACTATTCTATTTTTCAACGAGTCATTGTTTTCTTGATGTGAATCTCTAGGGAATACATCCCAATAATCAGAAGCCAGGTTTCCAAAAGAGCTGTCATTCAACAATGTTTCACTGACTTCCGCAATAATTGACACTCCTTGAAAACACATCTTTAGTCGATACTTTAAATTTCATTTTCATTTGGATGGAAACAAGTTAGTAATGGTCATGTATAAATGTGTTTAGTACCAGAGAAATGAACTCGCAGTACAATATTTGCAATTCCTAGGCTGATGCTGACTTGATGCTGAACCAAGTTTCTGATACATGAAAAAACAACAAGAGGACAAGCATTAGCATTCTGCAAAGAAGTGAACTGCGATCATAACTTCAATAACCTGTAGTTTTTCATTAAGAAAAAAGATCTGAAACACTGATAAAGAAAGTATAGCAAAGCATCAACTGAATCAAGATATGGGCAGTTAAAAATGGCACTAGATTAATTCTTGATCACCGATAAAGATTTCCAGGACTAGAAGTTTGCAATTTCTCAAAGTGATATGCCTGTTAGTCCAAAAAGTCCAAGCCTAGTGTTATCACTTCAAGAACTCCATTTGTTAATCTTTAAGTATAGTTTTTTGAGTCCTGAGTTGCTTATAAATTAGATTAAGAACCAACTAATCCATTAAGACATAAGAAAATAAGCTACAATTACTGGCATTGTTTACGACAATTCAAGTAACAGCACTAGCACCCTTGACTTGATCGTGCTTGCTGACAAAACAATGAAGATCTTAGAAATTATGACTAGGAGGGCCATAAGAGCAAGGTAATAAAATTAAAATATATGTAGCAATTTGTGTGTATGCATACCAATCTACCAGAATAAACAAAGAAACAAATCCTTTTTCTCATATCAGCAACATTATACTTCAAAATATCATAGTGTAGCACCTAACCTTAACACCATGCCGGACAGATTTACACTCCGGGCAGATTTTATTAAGAATTTGAGCAATTCCTGACATGTAATGTGGATTTAGTATTGTATATGCGAACTTGATCAAGCCAAAATGCCCTGCAAAATACAAGATAGTATATTATAATCCAAATGGATGACAAGCAAGGAAAATACAGAAATCATAGACTAGCGTGACAACTTTAACGTCCCTTGTTACCTTCACAATCCCTTGAATTTTTTGCACCACATGTATGACATTCGTGTTCATTTAAAGCGGGAAGTCCCATTGCGGCATCTGACACTTCATGGACTGTTGTAACATCCTTTTCTGATAGTTTTGCCTATAAATGAAGATGATATAAATATAGAGCACTTCTCTATATACATGTCAAACTATTTGTAAAACAGAATTCATAATGCAAGAAAACTTACAGCATCTTCCTCAGATAAAATACTGAGATGAATTCCCTTCAGGCGTCCTGATGCAACTTTTTGAACATCGTGCAAGTCATTATCCAT
Source organism: Stenogyne calaminthoides (assembly GCA_037126765.1). Taxonomy (NCBI): domain Eukaryota; kingdom Viridiplantae; phylum Streptophyta; class Magnoliopsida; order Lamiales; family Lamiaceae; genus Stenogyne; species Stenogyne calaminthoides. Next base: position 14,828,178 of record JBBCBC010000023.1, on the reverse strand, counting down.
TGAAGAACTATCTGGGAAGGAATAACCACAATGATCATTTGATATAAGAAAACTCACTCACGAGTAGTGAAATAGCAAAATCTTGAGGATTGCAAAAGGCAATAGAAAGAACTAAAGTTGGATTGACATCAATTTCCCCTCGCTTAGGAGCTTGAAGCTATTTTGTTAACTTTCAGCAATTAGTGTCAAATTCATTAACTTTATTAATTTTTTAAGTTAGAATATCTGATTCTTATTAATGTAATCACATCCAAGGTAGTTTAGGAACTTCAAACTACTTTGGTATATCTCTCAGAAGTTCTTTTCAAGTTTAAGGTCATAGAACCATGTAAGGACTCTACTGAGTCATACAAAGATCATCTAATATTTCATTGCTGAAAATGAATAATTGCATTTTACAAGTTCACTCATACTGCACCAGGTACCATTCAACAGCTAGTTGTATTGCATATGCAGATCATTTAATGATACATAAAGGAATCTAGGATAATCCAAGACTTCTTATTTTCTTCTTCTTCGTTTTCTGTTCTATCAAGTATCTAAAGTTGGCTTCATGGAAATCACACTCTTTTGCCTGTTTTTCTCCTTTTATGGGAACACTTACAGCTATAAATAATATTGTTCACAGATTCTTTGTCAGATTATTCACATTGTCCAGAAGAAGCATTGGCATGCAAGTTAATCCATAGTAATTCGTAATTCGCACATGCTTACTTTTACCCTTTAGGCTTTATCTAATACTAATAATGGGTTCGTGAGAGAACTTGTAATATTTTCAGTCACTATTATATGTACAACCAGTAATCCCTTCTTGCGAAACTCATATACTCGAGCAATAGCCAAATAATTATAGCATCTCAGGGAGCGCCCAAAATTGGGTGCTGGTGTGTGTGTGTGTGTTGGGGGGGTGATGCGCCTTTTTGGCACGATCTAATACTTGCAAGATCACATAAACACTAATGGCTCAGTTACTTTAACGTTTATCTATTATTAGGAAAGTTGAAAATAATCGTTAAAAGAAAAAGGGAAACTAACAGTAAAACTACTAAAGCTTACAGTCGTGTTATCTAACCAAACAGTAAAATTGAGGGTGAGTGCTAAATTTTTGGGCACAATTTATTACTTGCAACATCACATAAACACTAAATAGTTCAGGGCTCAGTTACTTCAATGCTTATCTGTTATTTAGGAAAATTAAAATTGTCGTCCCAAAAAAAAAGAAAAAAGTAAGACAAGTAAAGCAAATTGTCCATATTAATCTAAAGATATGCAGCAATTGAACTGATAAAAAAACCAAAGGAGGGCCATTGCTGGTCATCCACAATCAAATGCCAACTAATCAAGATCACACACAATTAACAAAACAAAAAAAAATTACAAACACTGCAAAATCAAAGAGATTGTCAATTGCATGCACAAACCAAAATCACACACTTAAATCATATAACCAGAACATCAATGATTGAAAAAAAAATCACATCCACATTACCTTCACTCACAGGCAGCAATCAGCTACAACAATGCATCAAAAATCCCTGCAAATCAAAACACCACCACATGATCATGACCCGTTCTCACCCGCATTGACATCAATTTATCTCCGAAAAGCAACAAAATCGCGAAAATAAACGAAAATCCACAGCTCAAATACTTCAATCGCAGAAACCAAAAAAACCGCCAAAATAGGAAAGAAATCACAATTTTTACCAGCAAGCTTCGGTCTCCTCCCGCCCGTATAATCACACCGCCTACGCCTGCTTATCCCTTTCTAGAGAGAGAGATTTATTCAGGGGGTCGGTGAATGGGAGGAAATGAATTTGGATTAATGGAGCTTGCAGGTGTGTTTTGGTGTAACAGAGTTTTAAGTATTTGAAAGAGAGAATAGGGGGGTTGGGGGTTTTAAGGGGAAAAAATATAATTGTGCAAATTGCAATAGACACATAAAGACAAAATTGTAAATATGGGGAAAAATGGGGGCAGAAAACGAGGAATAACTCAATACCGAGGGACATTGGGGTAATTGCGGCAACTGTCGTCGAACGCCCCCAACTTGCTACTGCTCTCAACACAAGAATCTTCTCTTCGTCTTCTACCCTACACTTTCCGCCCAAATTACGATTCTGCCTTTTCCCAAAAGTTGGACCTCTTTCCTGTGTTTTTATCCCCCACACGGCAAAGGGCCTTTTTTGTGAACTTTTTCCGGCTCTAATTTCATAGACTGATGTTTGTTTTGGGTTTTAAAAACGAGGTTTTAGGGTTACAAGTTTTAAATTTATTTTATTTTGGATTTTTTAAATTTGGTTTTAAAAACGTAAATACAGTCTATGAAATTAAAAAATATTAATTACTATACTTACGATCATGCTCAATAAATAGAGGTGGTCTTCAGTGAAATCTTGTCCATCGTATGAAATTTATATCACTACACTTATAAATTGAGATCATAATTAAATGTATTAGTTTATAAAAATAATTGTATCAGTTTATAAGTATAATGGTATGGGTTGCATAACATGAACAAGTTTTAACGGAGAGTTTGTGCAATAAATAATATTCACTCTGTCTCGTTTTTATTTGAATATTTACTATTTGCACGTGTTTTAATGCAAGAGTTGTTTATTATATTATTAAAATGAATAAATTTATTTTTTGATGGGGTTAAAAGGTAAGGTAATGATACTTGTGTAAATTAATAAGATAATGACATAAAATATAACACTGATATTTTTGAGAGATGTAGATAAAAGAGATTTTTTTTTTGACCTTTTTGGTAAAGGTTCAAATAAGAATGAGACGGAGTGAATATAAGACAAAGATTTGTGCGGAATCGAGTCCACTTGTAAGTTTTATTTTTCAAATATCACTATTATGTATATGCACACTCACTGTTATGCAACATCGTTATATTATGCATTATCATTGTTTAAAAAATAAAGTATTTTTAAAAAAAATAATGATGCATAAACATAATAATGATACTGTTTATGCATAACAGTGATAGAGTTCATTGACAACTCGAGTATACATGAGATGTACTCATAATATAATAGTATTACATAAAGTTAAATGATATCTTACTCAAAAAAATCAAAACAAACACAAATTTTAAAATCTTCTAGATTTAAAGAAGCCCTAGATTTCAAAATTCGGTATTTACACTTAAATCAAACATCAACTCAATGTCAAGATTTCATAAGTATAATCTCATAATTCGGTTCGAGTTATTTTTTATCGATATGTCTCGATTCAGGTTATTAATTTGATAATTGTGATTTCAAAAATTATTATTACATGTAAATTAATTTATAGTTCAAATATGTAGGGATTTTTTTATTTAAATGTCAATTACTCCCTCCAACCTTATTTGTCATTGAGAAATTGTTTTGACCCAAAATAATTGTCATTTTGTATTAATTGAGGAGATCTAAATATCATATTTCAATATGTTCTTCTACTTGTTCTTTGTGTAGAACGCATTAGTGAGCATGTAAATAAATAAAAGAGGTAAAGTAACCACATTATTCATGTATCTATGATATTTAATGATTTTTTTTATTCTGTATTAGATATCATTAATTAAACGATAAATAAAATGTCGGAGGTGTTATGGAACTAATACTTTTGTTGGGATATTTTAGTTTTGATGAATTATGCCAAAACATTATCAACTTGTGTTATTGAAGTTAATTTACAGATAACAAGTTGAGGGGGAACGAAAGAACAAGTTGAGGGGGAACTCACGAAATCAGACGTAGATGATCGAGATCGAGCGAGGTCGCAGCGACGAGACCGATCGAGATCGGATGAGTTAGATGAGTTCCGGGATTAACTGATGAAATGAAAAAATCGAGAGAAAGAAAAAAGCTAAGCGGTGATCGGAAGATCGGATGACCGGAATAGACTGATCGGATGATCGGAAGAACAGTCGAGTGATATGGTGATCGGAAGAAGCGGAACAAAGGTGATCGGAAAAGAAACCCGGAAGATCGGAAGAAGGTTGCGGATCGGAGGAGGCGGATGGGGTAGATCGAGATCGGGGCGTGATCGAGATCGAGATATGAAGATGAGCAAATGATCAAGATCGACGCGATTGAGATCGGATGTCTAAACCGATATGCTAAACCTAATGTCAATTGACTGATGCTATCCCGAGATATTGATTCGAAGAAGATTGATCCGATCACGAAATGATCGATCGTCAAAGAAGAAAAATCGATACTGAGTCAAAGTGACTGAAGGTCGATGTCTAAATTCGAGAACTCGAACTCGGTCGGCTGAAAGTGTCAAGATGTCTGACGTATGGTCCGCCAAGAGAAGTCTGTCAATCAAGTATCCCGAGGCTCAGATAAAACCGGAGGCTCGGATGAGAAATCTGAGACTCAGATAAACCGAAGACTCGAATGATCTCTCAAGACACCGAGACTTCGAGAATCTCAATGATTCCAAGGCGAGAACTGGAGGAATATAGTCAGAATCAAATGACGTGGACCAATGAGAGAAAGACAACTGGAAAAGTCATAGAACTTACAGAGAATAGTATGGATTTGAATGTGATTCTCTCCAATCGGTAACATTCAAATCCACACTATAAATACAAGATCTTCCATCAAAATAAAGGTGAATGCGTGGAGATTATAAAGACGAGATGCTCTGAGCCAAAGAGAGTCATACCCAAAAGCATTCCCACCCTAGAACACAAGTCGTAGATATACAAATATATTCAAAAGAGTGTTCTAGAACCCAATCTAAGCAACCCACGATGTATCTTAGCTTAGAGAGATTTTCCCAACCTTAGCATTGAGACTAAACAAATGTAAGGAAAATCTCACCATAGTTGGAGACAACACCAAACCCAAACCCCATTCTCATAAGAGATAACTAGTGGTGAAGTGAGGTAGTTGTTAAGCAATCCCGTGAGGGTGATAAGTCCCGTTAGTGTGAACTCGTTAAACATCTAGAGCGAGCAGGGTGATAAGTCCATTTGAGTTAGTAAACTACGGAGGTAGTCGAAAAGCTCAAGGTCGGGTTGAGTAAGTAAACTACGTGGAGTAGTCGAAAAGCTCAGGTACGAAGTTGAGTAAGTAAACTACGCGGGTAGTCGAAAGCTCAAAGAAGTGATGAAGGAATTTCCCTAGGAACAGGGAGAGTGGATGTAGGAGCTTGAGTCTCCGAACCACTATACTTTGTTGTGTTCTTTACTGCTTTACGTTCTTATCTTGTCATACGCATTCGTTTATAAGCAAAACACAACACATGAGCTTAAAACGCAAAAATCTGAAATCACCATTCCTTCACCCCTGTTTTTATATGCATTTCATGATTTTTCCGCATTTCATGGGTTTTTCACCGGGACAAACAACTTTTATGTAGTGAAACTAATACTTATATGAAGTATGAAAAGTAGACAAAGTAGAAAATATAGGGAGAATGGAGAATACTTTATTTCATTTCAAGTGATACAAAATGAAGTGTCATACCATCTTTTTATAGTGAGCAAGGGATGCTCCTAGAATAATCCACCATAATTATCTCATAAATTATTTCTACTAGAATAATCTAATGGAAAATGAAAGGACATACAAACATTTATATTATTTCATAATACTCCCCCTTGGATGTCCGTCATTACATAAAGAATATGCCCCGTTAAAAACCTTACTAGGAAAAACCTAGTGGGAAAAAAAACCTAGTGAAGGAGAAAAAGAGTACATATATTATTTAGTTTATTTATTCTCCCACTGATTCTGTTGTGTACTAAAATATCGGGTTTAGGGATTTGAATGTGGCTATCGATTCTAATAACACAAACAAGTAATTAATCGTAAATAATCGAACATGAAGACTACGGGAAGAACTCTTGAGTTCTTCCCTTAAATTTGGTGTTGTATATATGATGAGAGAATGAGTCCCTTTACAATGAGGGGTGTGGTCCTCTATTTATAGAGGACCAACCCTAAAAGCTAAAAAAAATAGTAAATACATCTTGACCCTTTATTTTAGGGTTTTATTACAACCGTTGATCTAAACAGTAAAACTTAGTCTATTTTATATTAAATGTTCTTTGATCTTGGAAGCGTATCGGGGAAATTCGCCCTTCGGAGACAATATTTGTGTTCTTGACTTTGCTTGAGGCGACCTCTGAGGGAGGTCGCCCGCTTCGAATAGTCTTTACTCTTTACTTTTTTCGACCTGCTTTATGGATCGTCCTCGAGGAGGTCGCTTGTTAAGGTGAGGTTGATCTTACGCCGGGCCGGGTCGATTAGGGCCTAAGTGGGCCTGGCGTGTTGGATCTTGTGTTGGACTATCGGTTTGATTTGTGCTACAACAAGCCCCCAAAAGGTCGGGCTTTGACTTTGTTGAGCTCGATCTTGATCCATACCTTCGATCGTCTGCGGTTATCATGTTTGCCCAAAAAGCTGACTCGGATGTCATATAAGGTCTTGATGGTTGAATGAGCCCCGGGTTGAGGATTTTCCTCGCTCGTCATCGATTTTTGTGTATGCTTTCGTACTCGGGGTGAGCCCTTTGTCTGAGTCTTTTCTATGCGCATACTCAGAAATTGAACCTCTCTGTCTGAGTCTTTTTTGTGCTTTCGTACTCGGAGGTGAACCTCTTTGTCTGAGTCTTTTTCTATTTCGTACTCACAGGTGAACCTCTCTGTCTGAGTCTTTTCTGTGCTCATACTCAGAGGTGAACCTCTGCGCCTGAGTCTTTTTACGTACGCCTCGTACTCCAAAGTGAACCTCTCCGTCTAGTCTTTTATGTACTTTCGTACTCAGTGAGGCATCTCTCTGTCTTGAGTCTTTCTGTGCTCGTGCTCAGGGGTGAATCTCTGTCTGAGTCTTTTTGCATTACTTTCGTGCCTTTCAAAATTAAGACTCTCCAGCCAGGTCTTTTGGCTAGAGTACTCAGGGGTGGAAGCCCTCTATCTCGAGTCTATTTTGTGCTTTCGTACTCAGGGTGGAGTCTCTGCATGCAGTCTTGCATTCTTTCTCTGTACTCACGGTGAGTCTCTGCATGAGTCTTTTACGCTTTCGTGCCTCTGAGGTGGTCCTGTCTGAGGTCTTCTACGTACTCTTTTCAGGCTCAGATTGGGAGTCTCTGTACGAGTCTTTTCTGTGCTCGTACTCCGAGGTGAGTCTCTGCAATGCAATCTTCTGTGCTCGTACTCACGAAGTCAAATCTCTTTATCTGAGTCTTTTACGTACTTTCGTACTCACGGTGAGAATCTCTTTTATCTGGAGTCTTACATTATAGTACTACGAGGTGGAATCTCTCTGTATAGAGTCTTTCTGTGCTCGTGCCTACGGTGGAATCTCTCTGTCTGAGTCTTTTACATGCTTGTACTCACGGGGTAGATCTACCAGTCTTGAATCTTTTACGTGCTCGTGCCTCTGAGGTGGAGTCTCTCTGCATGCAGTCTTTTTTGTCTTTCGTGCCTCAGGGTGAACCTCTTTTGTGACGAAGTCTTTTTCTAGTTTGTCGAGAATATTATTAATTACTCGTCGAGAGACGGGACTCATCGAGAGGCGGAGCTCGTCAAGAGTCATATTGGTTGCTCGTCGAGAGACGGGGCTCGTCGAGAGTCTTTTTGGTTGCTCGTCGAGAGACGGGGCTCGTCGAGAGGCTTTTTGGTTGCTCGTCGAGAGACGGGGCTTGTTGAGAGTCTTTTTGGTTACTCATTGAGAGACGGAGCTTCATCGAGAGTCTTTTTGGTTGCCCGTCGAGAGACAGGGCTCGTCGAGAGTCTTTTTGGTTGCTCGTCGAGAGACGGGGCTCGTCGAGAGTCTTTTTAGTTGCTCGTTGAGAGACGGGGCTCATCGAGAGTCTTTTTGGTTACTCATCCAGAGACGGAGCTCATCGAGAGTTTTTTTGGTTACTCATCGAGAGATGGAGCTCGTCGAGAGTCTTTTTGGTTACTCATCGAGAGACGGAGCTTGTCGAGAGTCGTTTTGGTTACTCATCGAGAGACGGAGCTCATCGAGAGTCTTTTTGGTTACTCATCGAGAGACGGAGCTCATCGAGAGTCTTTTTGGTTACTCATCGAGAGACGGAGCTCGTCGAGAGTCTTTTTAGTTACTTATCAAGAGACGGAGCTCGTTGATAGTCTTTTTGGTTACTCATCGAGAGACGGAGCTCTTCGAGAGTCTTTTTGGTTACTCATCAAGAGACGGAGCTCGTCGAGAGTCTTTTTGGTTACTCATCGAGAGACGGAGCTCGTCGAGAGTCTTTTTGGTTACTCATCGAGAGACGGAGCTCCTCGAGAGTCTTTTTGGTTACTCATTGAGAGACGGAGCTCGTCGAGAGTCAATTTGGTTGTAAATATTTTTGTTTGACCGTCTTACGTGTATGCAGTCTGTTTTGATTTGTCATCTTAATTTTCTTTCAACTGGTCGTGTTATCATTTTTTGACTTCTAATGTCTTAGAATTATTTGTTATTTTTTATTCGATTGACTTGTGACCTTATTTGCCTTAGGAATTTTTTGTCTTGACCGACTTTGATATGACATGCGACCGAGGTCGTCTTTGATATGGCATGCGACCGAGGTCATCTTATAGATGGTATGCGACCGAGGTCGTCTGGCATGCGACTGAGGTCGTCTTATAGATGACATGCGACCGAGGTCGTCTTATAGATGGTATGTGACCGAGGTCGTCTTATAGATGGTATGCGATTGAGGTCGTCTTATAGATGGTATGCGACCGAGGTCATCTTTGATATGGCATGCGACCGAGGTCGTCTTATAGATGGTATGCGACCGAGGTCGTCTTTGATATGGCATGTGTTGGTCCCGGTGCTAACGAGTCTCACACGTGTATAGAAGAATACGATGTTCGATGATTTTTAAAACTTTTCTTTCAGCGAGGTCGGATGGGTCGTTATCTGATGATTTTGCCTTTGAGAAGACAGTTGCTCGAAGTCAAAGTCTGCTTAGACAATGATCTGGTTCTTTTAAAGCTTCAGTTAATTTAACCGAGCCCGAGTTTATCGAAGATCCCGAGGCGCCAGATGGATAATTATCTTCTTGAACCCTCGATTAGAGTTAGTTGATTTGGTAAGTATCGTTTCTAAACTACTCAAGTGTCTTGAATGGTAGTTGGCCCTATGTTTATACTGCTTTTAACTTTGTTTGAAAATCTTCCTTTTAATAAAAACAGTGATGATTAAGGTCAGATCAGTTTGATGCAAGTTCAATTGGATTGGTTCCAATCAATATCGATGAATTATGCTTTTTCGATTGAAAACATGCAACAAATAGTAATGCAGTACAGAAAGCAAAACAACACATCAATTATAGTGGTTCAGAGACTCAAGCTCCTACGTCCACTCTCTTTGACCTTCAGAGAAATTCCTTAACCACTTCCTAAAGCTTTCTGGCTAACTCACTGTAGCTCACTCACTTTTCTACCTTGAGTTTTATGGGCGACTCACTTTACAGACTTACTAACTCAAACACACACAAGTGTTGAGGACTACCACAAGTAGCTTACTAACTTCTTCTCTAGAGTTTTCTGGCTAACTCACTGTAGCTTACTAACTCTTTACAACTCTAACTCACCAACAAAACACACACAAACTACCTTACAAAGGGTTCGGGTTTTGGGTTGGTTTCCAACTAGGATGAGATATCCTTTACAATAAGAACAATGCAAAGGCTCATCTATCTCTACTAAGCTTTGGATATTTCTTATCAATCTAGGCTTAGTGAATGAGCTCTCTCCAATGTGAAACACTTGGGAAATTCTAGGTTTTTCGAGTGCTTCAATTTGCAATAATACGAATGAGCTCTTGAGTTGCTTTCAAATTTCCCGTAACCTCTCAATGTAAAGGGTCACTAGTATTTATAAAAGAACTTCACCAAGGTCACTCTTGAAAAACTATCCGTTGGAGAGATAGCTTCATGAGTTTCCTCTTATGGTGTTTGATGAACGGCTATATTTAGGGTTTGAATACTCCCTTGTATGTTTTAGGAAATATGCATTCATGTAGCCAATCACCAATTTTTGCGATGCGGAACATAAGACTTCTTGACATGATTCATTGACACATCGACTTTCGATGTCGATAAAAATACAATGTTGTCTTCACTCTGATTGGTTCTTGTCTTGATAAATGTAACAAACATAACGGCTCGTTTTGGTCAATCTCTCGAATGAGATAACCTTAAACAACACTTGGACTTAGTTCCTTTTGTCTTCATATGAATGTTTTGGGCAATATCTATTTTTTTAAATATTGGCGTTTTTACCGGTTTTGTAGTCTTGAGATAGATATTATTGATCTTCGAACATTGAGTTATCTTTGAGTATTCAATATCTTCTTGCGTCTTGATAACTCTTTGGGTCTTGATATCTTACGTGTCTTGATATCTTACGAGTCTTGATGTCTTGAGTCTTGATATCTTCTGAGTCTTGATGTCTTACAGTCTTGATATCTTACGAGTCTTGATGTCTTACGAGTCTTGATGTCTTACGAGTCTTGATGTCTTGACTTCTTCGAGTCTTGATGACATCTTGAGTCTTGATGACTTATCTTGAGTCTTGATGTCATCTTGAGTCTTGATGACATCTTGAGTCTTCGGTGACATCTTGAGTCTTGATGTCTTGATGACATCTTTTGAGTCTTGATGTCTTGACTTTCTTGAGTCTTGATTTATTGACAACTTCTTTGAGTCTTGATTACTTCTTGAGTCTTGATTTCTTGACAACTTCTTGAGTCTTGATTTCTTGATTCTTCTTGGGTCTTGATTTCTTGACAACTTCTTGAGTCTTCAATTTCTTGAAACTTCTTTGAGTCTTTTAGTTTCTTGAAACTTCTTTGAGTCTTGATTTTCTTTAGAAACTTCTTGAGTGTTCGGTTTCTTCATAATCTAACTTTGATCTATATCTGCGACTATACATGGTGCGAGATAACTTCCTGAACACTCTATATTTGAAACGACTTCGATCTATCAAGATTATCTGAACATGTCCTACTCGGGGTTTTTGGGATCTAATCAAAACTTCTTTATTAAATTCATCTCCCAACAATTTCCCCTTTTTGATGATGCGAAAACCATCTTGTTACAAAAACCTAACCTATACTCAGGTTTCAGTTTTTCTTTTACAATCCAAAATGGCAATTCTCCCAATAATTTCAAAACATAAGACATATCAAACATAAAAGACATGTAAAAAGATAATGATATATTATCTTTGAGCATGAAGATAAAATTTTTCATTGATGTGAGATAAGAGTTCTGATTCTGATGAAAATCAAAAACAAAAAGCAATCTGAAAATCTTGATCTTCTTCAACTTCATCCTCTGGCACCTCCAGGTTGAACATCCCATAGTATCTCTTCTTCAATTCATCCCTTGCTTTGATGATATCAGGGTTGTTTCCTATTAGGCCTAGCTGGATGGCATATTGAGCTATCTCCTGAGAAATGGCTGTTTCATTCACATAGCCATTCTCAAGTCTTGGAGCCGGGTAAGTGTATGGACCGAGGGGCAACTATCTGAGTATTTCCTTCATCTGCCAAGTTGATCCAACTTTACAGGTACTTAGGATAGAATGTCAGTAAGTACTCAATGAAGGCTTCATTCATATCCGAACTGCTCCCCCTCCATTCCCTCAGAATCTCATAATAGAACCAGAAGGTTCTCTTGATTTCCTCCCAAGCATCATTGAATTGAATAGGCATCCATTTGTCGATGTCGCGGCCATTTCTGAGCTTTCTCTTGTACCCTCCTTTTGCTCAAAAAACTTCTTGAAACCACTTCTTCTTTTTTTACGCTCTTCTTCTTTATTTTTCCCCGATCACAGAACACCGTCTGAAGCGGCGATCTTCTTCTCTTTTTCAATTTGAAGGGTTTTCAGCTTTCTTAGTATTGAAGACTTCTTCTAGACTCTCGGCTTTTCTTCCTCCTCGGAATCTTCAAAAATCTATTATCAATTTCCTTTGAGTAGGCTTAGAAGCTTTAGCTCTTTTCTTCTTCTCTTGCTCCACAAATGCCATAGCCTTTCTCTTTCCGTGGTTTGACTTGTTCTTCACCGCTAGCTTGTCTCAATTATCCTTCTACCACTCGGTTTCTCGAAATTACTTCTGAATAGTTTGCTCGGAAGTTTAAGTGTAGATAGGCTTCTCGCTTCTTTGAACTTGAGCTTCTCGGTGGCTTCAAATTCTTTTAAGGCATCGACAATTATCTTTTCTTGAACACGTAAAGCCTTTCTCTTCAAGGTTTGTGCCAACAACTCACTTAGTTGCCACCGGGCCTTTCCTCTTTTTGGCACCATACCTTGGAAGAAGTTGAAAGTGTAGTATCCATATGATATTGCTCTTTGCTTATACTTCACATTTCCCCCTTGTTGATCGTTTTCATCTTCTAGCCTTCTCATGTGATTTTTAGCCATTGAGAACTCTGCAGAAAGAGGTGCAAACTGATTTGAGAAGATATTATGCATCATCTCTATCATCTTGGTCATGAGCATAGAGCTCATTTCCTCAACAGCTATCTTGATCATTAGATCATTCTTCTCAACCAGCTTTGCTTCTAGATAGATCGTTTTCTTTTACGATCATCCGCTTCATCTCTGCATTGAGCTCGGTTTTGACTACATCAATCTTGCCTTCCAAAGTAGTCATTTTATCTGCAAGAGATGTTTTGTAGTTAGTAACATGTCCGAAGATGAACTCAGATTTTCCAGCTTTTGAGATTGACTTGCCAAGGTTTCTTCAATTTGAGCCACTTTCTCCACCATTAACACCACCTTCTCCAGGATAGGACTGAGATCAATCACAGGAGTTTGACTTTTTCCACCTGAGCTGGGTGCTCCATCTGATCCTCAGTCTGCATATTAGACATAACAGATTTAAAGATAGGAACTTCAGTAGCTTTGGCATAATGTTTAATAGTGCGAAAGATACTGAAAGAGTTAACTTTCGATCCGAGGATGTGAGATATCAGTCTGTCCAACATCAGTGTCCTTCTCCATCTGAGATTGATTTTCAGGATCATCTTGTTTGTCACCTTCTCTATCTTGATCCTCATCTCCTTCTGGATTCTTAGAACTGGAGGCACTAACATCAGCTTCCCTTCTCTCAGCCACCTTCCTCTTGACTAGCTCATCAAAATCAGCAATTTTCATTCTGAGCTTTGTCTTCCTGGATCTAGAGAACTCTGTCAGAACAACAGTCTCAACATTCCACCAATCCTCTCCTCTGAAGGAGGCTATATTCAGCATCTCTGGAAGAGTCTGATTCAGGATGTACACAGTGGTTCGAAGTCCGGAAAAAGATCCTCGAAGGTCGGGGATATGCGCCAAATTTCAAGGTATCTGTCAAGAATGAATCGTTCCCCTTCTTGCGCGCCATTCGGTTTCTTATGCCTCTCCGCCATCATCTTTGGGCTCTCGGGATCGGTGGGATCGATTGTAAAAGTTCAGTCTTTGAGGATCGAGAAATGGTTCACTTTCGGGAGCATCCAAATTCAAAGAAGTTCACCTAACATGTATCTCTTGATGAGGAACACGAGGTCCCTTGAAGATTTCTGAAAATTTTATCTGAGCTCGGAGAAGTTCAAAATACCTCGGAGAAAACACATTCCTCGGTTTCTTGATCTTCGCGCCAATTGTCACAACTGAGCGAAACTGCGCAGTGAAGATTTGACCCCTTCATGGCCTTGAGTTGAATTTCCTCGATGTCGGGACCTCGCCCTCCGAAATAGTTTGAAGTTTTACTGCGTTTACGAGGGGCGGTGTTTTCTTCTTGATTTTCTTCTTTCTCTCTTTTTACTTGTATCGGGGCTTTCCCGGCTTGTTGGGCTTCAACAACTTCTTCTTGGCCGATCTCCTCCCACGAGACTTAGAGCTTTTCTCTTTCCTTCCTTTCAAAGTCTTCTTTGTTGTTGTGGCTTGAACAGGATTTTTTACTTTGGAAAGGATGAGAATTGGCAAAAGATGTCCTCCTCTTCTCTGCGCATTTTCAAGATGAATGCAATCTTGGTTGCATGAAGGATCTTTCCTTTGACAACAACAGATCCATTCACCTTCGAACTTGCTTAGCTTGATCACTCACCACTTTGATTAAATAGTGTAACCCGGTTGAATCACGAAGGTGGGTGAATCTTCAATCACCGCCATTAACCTCAACTTAGGTGTGCTTACTGTTCAAAGTCGCCCGAGACCTACTCATGATGCATTTACTTACAATGTCGGCCAATACTTTCGATATTTAGGCTTCAAATGCCTTTTATTACGAGTAAACGAACTTTCTTGGATGCTCTGCAATTCTATCCAGATATTCTTGCTCCCTACCCATCATATATACTGTAGGGTCTTCACCTCTATCGCTTAATTCATATATGTCATTAAGATTCTTAGGAATAATATACAATTCCACAACAAAATCCACATATTTTGAACTATGCTCTAAATCGTCTGATGTCTGCGATTCTATACAATCTTCCTCATCTAACTTCAAATTAGAGATAAACTCTATTACCTCTTTTGCATATTAAACCACGGTTTGATTCGCAACTGTGCAAGTAAGCTTTGCTAACCGAATCATATGTAACGCTTCCTCTTCCGTGAGTTGCATTTGATGAGCTTTCGAGAGATAAGACATATTCATACCAAGGTTTATTAGAAATAGCGAGCTTGTCGTATACAGAGAACGTCATTTTTGGAAAATTTTTGTGAAGGGTTTTGAGAAAGATGATAATTTATGGGCAATCGAGAGTTTTTGACGCAGAGTGTTTTGAAGATGAAGGTTATTTGGAATCGGGTTTTGAAGGAATTCTTCAATAGATATATAGGATTTTGATTCATGGAAAATCGTATAGATGAAGAAATCGACGGTTGAGATTAAAAACCGACTAAATCGGGTATATGAAAGGACGATTTCACAAATATAACGCCACCAATTTATCCTTATTGGTGATTAATGAACAGTGCATTTAATTACTGTTCCTGCAGACCATTGACTTTCTTCGTGGATTTCAAAGGTCCGCCCAAATATTCCTTCAGGTGTTTTGTTATTTATTGCCAATGATTACTGAGATTCAGTTAGACAATAAATGTGTTGCATGAGTCAATACTTCTTCAGACTAATTTCCTCCATCAGTCTTACTGAGTTTTGACCTTGATAAAATGTCGGTATAATCTTGGAAATTTGAAAAAATTCAAGATAATATTTAAAATTGATCTTCAGGATATCTGAGTTTCCCAAGACTCAGTGTTCAGTACTTTCAATTTTATCCTGAGTTTTTCAGTGAAAAACTGAGAAAACTTCATGCATCTGAAAACCTTCAAATTTTCAGATTTGCTTTATTCACCTGAATCCAACATACCTAATTCAACTGATAGTTCCTGAAATCTTGATTCAGCCAAAGGTTTAGTCAAGATATCAACTCTCTGTTTATAAGTATGAATTTTCTCCATTCTGATGTCTTTCTTCTCAACATGATCTCTGATGAAGTGATGTCTGATATCAACATGCTTACATCTGGTGTGCAATACCGGATTTTGTGTAATAGCAATTGAACTATTATTATCACAAAATATAGGTACTTCATTGGCTATAATCTTATAATCCCTCAATTGTTATGCGAGCGAAAGAATGCGTGCTGCTTGACTTCCTTCAACCATGTATTAAACATTAGTACTAGTTGCTACTGAGGTTTGTTTCTTTGAAAACCATGATATCAGTTTACTTCCAAGAAATTGACAAGTTCCTGTGGTAGACTTCCTGTCAATTCTACATCCATAATCAGCATCTAAATAACCAGTTAATTCAAGGTTATCATCAGCTGGATACCATAATCCTCTATTCACAGTGCCCTTAAGATATTTCAGAATCTTTTTGGCAGCCTCCATGTGACTAGCCTTAGGATTAACTTGGTATCTTGCATATCCCAACGTGAAAATGTTATATCGATTTATTTGCTATGAGATAAAGCGGTGATCCAATGATCCTCTATAATTAGTGTGATTTCTTGATTTGCCTTGAGGATCGGGATCCATCTTGTAGTTAGTATTCATAGGAATTCTAAGCGCATTGCGGTCTGTACACACCATACTTTGCAATCGGATCTAAAGTCTATTTTGCTTGATTGATGAAAATTCCTTCCTTAGTTTGTTTCACCTGAAGTCGAAAGAAATTCATCTCCCCCATCATTGACATCTCAAACTTTCCTTTCATCGGGGTAGAAAACTTTTTCACAACGGTGATGATTTGGAGATCCAAATATGATGTCATCTACATAAATCTGAACAAGTAAGATGTATTTCCCATCTTCTATCCCCGAAGAGTCCTATCAACAGCAGTTCCTTGATAAAACCATGGTCATGAAACCGAGAAAGGTATCATACCATGCTCGGTCTTGCTTAAGACCATACAAGGCTTTCTGAGCACAGTAAACTTGGTCATTCTGCTTGAAACCGGGGAGGTTGTTCCACATAAACCTCTTCCTAAGCACACCATTCGAAATGCACTTTTCACATCCATCGATGGATCATGAATTTCATGTAGGCGGCATATGCAAGAAACAATTTGATGGCTTCTAGTATTGCAACAGTGCAAAGGTTTCATCATAATCGAAGCCTTCTTCTTAGGAATAACCTTGTCAACTAGCCTTGCCTTGTTTCTCACAATGTTGTTGTTTTCATCTCTTATTCTTGAACACCCACTTAGTTCCAATCACATTGTGCCTCTTGTTCATCCACTAGCTCCCAAACTTCATTCCTTGAGAACCCGATTCACTCTTCTTTCATAAAGCGAAATCCAAAATGAATCTTGTAGAGCCATCAATCTCGATGAGTTCTTTTTCGGATAGGAAGGCGGCAGAACAAAAGCACTTTCTCCATGGAACCTTCTTGTTTTTTGACACCATCGATAGATCACCCACAATCGACTCTTAGGATGACTATCCAACCATTTTCTCCTAGATGTTCCCCTTGAAGTAGTATCCTCAACATCGAAATGTTAGGTTCGGGTAGTTCATTAAATTCAGGGGAACAACGAAAAAGAAAGAGAATCATCTTCCTGGGAAAATTCTATTGAGAACATTGTCGAGACATTTGTTCCCCTTTGGTTGATAGATTGAGTTTGCCTCATTTGTGACCACATCTTCATCGGCATTACATACCGAGTGCAGGCGGTGTATGTTGATTAGTCGACTTCGATGTGTTGGCTTTTTCCTTCGATTGGAGAATTTCCATCCCGAGTCTCACCATCCTCGAGTTTTCCATCCTGAACTTCTTTGTAAAGTCCGATTCACTCCATTCATAGAAAGTGGTGACTTCTTCTTTTTTCGGGTTCAGAGGATGTTTTATCATTCTTTTTCAGGCTAAGTCTGGTGATTCTCTTGGTCAGTTCTCTGAGTTATGTTCATGTTTCTTCCGAACACAAGTAGATTCATCAAAAACAACATGAGGTGTTTCTTCCACAATAAGAGTCCTCTGATTTATGTAAACTCTGAAGGCTTTAATGACTTGAAATATCCTAAGAATATCCCTTCATCAGCTTTGCTATCAAAAGTTTTCAATTGATCTTTACCATTATTGTGTATGAAACACTTGCAACCAAACACACGAAAGAAAGAAACAAGAGGCTTCCTTTCATTCCACAACTCATATGGAGTTTTTCCTTGGTTCTTGGTCAGCATGGATCTGTTCTGAGAGTAGCATGCGGTGTTGATAAACCCAAAATCTCTTAGGAATATCGACAAAGAATCATTGTCATTGCGAACTTCTTTCTCAGTCATATTTCTTCTTTTCAAAGAACACCATTACATTTGTGGGGTTCTTGCAGCTGATGTTTCATGAGCTATTCCATTTGCTGCACAATAATTAGATATAATATGATTGATAAAATCAGTTCCTTTATCTGATCTGATTTTGACCACACTCAGATTCTTTTTAGTACTGAGCCTTTTCAATGAGTTCGGACGGTTTTGTGCGAGTCTCTCTTTCTTCTTGAGTAAGAATATGACCCATGTGTCTCTAGAGTCATCAACTACCACAAGTGTGTATTTTTACTCGCCATTAGTGCTCACGGTGTTCTTGGACCAAGGAGATCCATATGTAACAGTTGTAGTATTCTATCGATAAAACATCTACTTTCTTTTTGAAAGATGCTCGATTTGTTTTCCTTTCCGACAAGCATCACATACATGATCTTTCTTGAACACTTCATTGGGTAACCCCCCACAAGTGCTAATCTTACAAGTTTGTTCAGGGTTTTGAAGTTTAAGTGATTCATTCTTTTGTGCCACAACCAACTGGTATCAGTGGAACTTTTTGCAACCAAACATGTATCTTTAGGAGTTGAACTCCAATCAGCAAGATACACATTTCCTTTTCTAGTACCGATCGGTAAAATTTTATGTAAGTATTGTCTTTCCACATAACATAAGTTCTTTGAGAACTCAACATGAATCCTTTGTCCGCGAAATTGGTGATAGAAAAGCAAGTTATGCTTTGGAGACCCGGACACATATGAAACACCATGGATATGAGCGAGTCGATTTCAAAGAGTTCCATATCCTTGATTTGTCCTTTGAATTGTCTCCAAATGTGATCTCGAGGGCCTTTTTGCTCAACATAGTCGGTGATTAGTTGCTTATATCCCGTCATATGTCTTGAACATCCACTATCCAAATACCATACAAAAGAGCCAACTCATTTCCACTCATCGATTGCTATGTTGTTTCATTCAAATTTCGATTCTTTTTTCTTTTACTCCGAAAAACGGATCGATTCTTAGGTACCCATTTGGTGTAAGGTCCTACCAGTTAAAAGTATACCTTTTGGAACCCCAAATCCACTAACAACTCTAATTACTTTAGAGTGGTTGATTTGTCTCCATAAACATCTACATACACATTCACTACCCCAGGTGCCTTGGCAATATCCTCGTGTATGAGTGCCGAATTTTAGCATGAACATGAGCCTTAGAGTTCTTCTTGGGTTCAGGCCTTTTGTTCAAGTGCCTTGGCTTTTGTGTAGCTGGTCTCTGTTTCAGCTGACTTGGGTTCTAGAAACCTTTACCCTTAGGTAAGTGGGGTTTAGGTTGCATGTACTGAAATTGGGGTCTTTCGATGTCGAGGACTTGGTCTTTTCGGTTGAGAATATCTCTCTTGAGTGTTTCTCTTCGAAAATTACTCCGATGGTTCGGTCTTGAGATCTCTTTAGGTTGGTATTCTTAAATTTGGCTTTGAAATCTTGGCTTTGAAGATTTCCCTCTTGAAGTGTTGGTTTTCTAGCCTTTTCACGAGGTCAGGATTTCTTACTGAACCTTCAGATTTTTCTGAAACCATAGGTCCTTTACCCTTGTCTAAAACTACGGGCGGTTCTTGATGAAAAGATTAGATGCCACTTGTTTAACAAAGACGATCTTGGTGCTACTAGAAGCGGCATTGAAACCTTGTGAGGTTTCCAGAATGTATCCCAATCCGGCTTTTTATAGTTGCAAGTCTTTGATAACTCAAATTTCATCTATCACTTTAGATCTGAAATTCAATAGAGCTAACTTTCTCTGCAAGACTATCCTCATTTCTTTAGAGTTTTCATGCTTCTCAAAGAGGTCATTGAACTTCGGTTACGATAAGTTGAATCTCTTTAGTGGATTTCTCTAATTTTCCATTCGGGATCTCTATCACCTTCTCTTTTAAAGAGAGTTGTACTTCGAACATCTAGTTCATCGATGAGTTCCCATCAATTGAAAGTGATCTCGGCATTTTTAAGTCTTTCCACTTGATTCTCAATGATCGTTCCTTTACTCTCTAGAGTTTGATGGCGATTCTTAATACCCACTGAATAGTCCTTCATAAGATTCTCAAATGAATTCATCGAATCAAAAATTTTCACATAGTTGAACTTGAGAACTCATGTGCTTGTGTAGAGCAACAACAGAGATAGAAGAATTTACCTCCTCCTGACCATAAGGCATATATCATCAACATCACTATCCGGAGAAAATCTCATCCGGCGAAGCGGAACCTTCTTGAGAATGTTCTTCTTCCTCGGCAATCATAAACTTTCTTCTTTGGAGATCTTCTTGTCTCTCTTGGCTTGTCTTTCCTTTCTTTCTTTTGAAGACATTTCCGGAGCGGTCATATTGAAAGTGACCTTTCTTCTCGACGAGTTGTATCATCTGTTGGTATCATCATCCCGATCACTTTCCTCCTTGGTTTTGGAGTTCTTCTTCTTGGATGAGGATCCTTGACTTTTCTCGTCCTTTCTTTTCTCGGTGTATATCGTCCTCGAACGAGTCTCTCTTGTACTGTGATTCTGTAATATTTCTTATATTTCCATATCTGCTATATCGAGTCTTTCAAACCCCCACCGCCATCGTACTAGCTTATCCTCCTGCTCATCCCGATTTTTGTAAGTGAGTTCTCGAACTCTCTAGTCTTATAGGATTTCTCTTTGGCTTTGAAAAGCCACATTCTTTAGCTAGATGAAGAATCATCTTTCTTTGTCCGATTTCTTAGTTTTCTTGTCAATCACAAACTCATAAGCTTTCGGTTCAGAGAAAACTTATTGATATGGCATGGAATCAATATTTTTTGGTGTTTTCAATAACCCACGGCATGTATATCCCATTTCTTAGATAATCCTCTAAGAATTTTTCGATTACCACTTCTTTCTCTGTGGGTATCTTTTCCCAAGAGCACTTTCGGATCATTCATGATCTTTAGTGAATCGACCTCAAGTTTGTCAATGGATTCACTATCTTCCATTTCAAAAGCTATCAAACTTTCCAATAAAGAACAGAAAAGTTTGTTTTCCTTAATATGATATGTGCATAGCTCGACACATAACAACAAGTGTGTCCCATATTTCTTTTGCAGTTTCACAGTGAGAAATCATTCCCATAACACCATCATTAATAGTGCTATACAAAGTATCTTTAGCAATGTAGTCAAGATTGACTAACTTTCTCTCATCAGGAGTAAGTTGATCATCGATTTTGGAAATTCATCTCTGGGATCATTCCTCTCGACATCGATGATTACGGGATTCTAACATAAATTTGAATGGTCCTTGAAACCACTATCCACATTCTTTCATGTTTTGAATACGAGATGAGCTGCGTTCTTAATCTCCATAGGTCATAGCTCTCAACGAGAGAACATAGGAAGTTTCTTATAAGGCATGATGATTGAGCCTTGTAAAGAAATCGAAGAAACAGATCTATTCGGTAGACCACCAAAGTCTTTGACCAAATTAGACTATGAATTACCAAGCAAGTGGTCAAATTGAAACCTTTGCTCACGATACCACTTGTTGGTCCGGTGCTATGAGTCTCACACGTGTATGGGGGGAATACACGTGTTCGATGATTTTAAAACTTTTCTTTTATTAAGGTCGGATGGGTCAAGTTATCACGATGATTTTGCTCTGGTCAAAGTCTTTTGAGACAATGATCACGAGTTGCTTTGAAGCTTTAGATTAGCCGAACCGAAAGCACGAGTTTATCGAGAGATCTGGAGGCGCTTGGATCGAATAATTATCTTCTTGAACCCTCGGTAGAGTTAGTTCGGTTTGGTAACTATATGTTCTATCTACTCAAGTGTGCGGAATGGTTGACCTATGTTTATACTCGTTTTTAGCTTTTTCTCAAACTCTTCCTTTTAATAAAAGCAGTGATTAAGGCTGTGATCGATTTTGATGCAAGTTCGTTGGATTGGTTCCAATTTGAATATCGATGAATTATGCTTCATGAAAAAAAACATGCAACAAATAATGTCTTGATCTGAAAAGTAAACAACAACAATTATTATAGTGGTTCGTAGACTCAAGCTCCTCGTCCACTCTCTCTCCACCTTCGTGAGAAATTCCCTTAACCACTTCCTAAAGCTTTTACTCGCTAACTCACTGTAGCTTACTCACTTTTCTATCTTGAGTTTTCTAGGTGACTCACTTTTACCTAACTTACTAACTCAAACACACACAGTGTTCGACACTACCACAAGTAGCTTACTAACTTCTTCTCTAGAGTTTTTCGGCTAACTCGTTTGTAGCTTACTAACTCTTTACAACTCTAACTCACCAACAAAACACACACAAACTACCTTACAAAGGGTTTGGGTTTTGGGTTGTTTCCAACTAGGATGAGATATCCTTTACAATAAGAACAATCTGAAAATTTAGAATATATCTACTAAGCTTTGGATATTTCTTATCAATCTGGGCTTAGTGAATGAGCTCTCTCAATGTGAAACACTTGGGAAATTCTGTGGTTTTTCGAGTGCTTCAATTTACAATAATATGAATGAGCTCTTGAGTTGCTTTCAAATTTCAAGTGACCTCTCAATGTAAAGGGTCACTAGTATTTATAACAACCTTCACCAAGGTCACTCTTGAAAAACTATCCGTTGGAGAGATAGCTTCATGAAGTTTCCTCTTATGGTGTTTGATGAACGGTATATTTAGGGTTTGAATACTCCGCTTGCATGTTTTAGGAAATATGCATTCATGTAGCCAATCACCAATTTTTGCGATGAATACATATTACTCATGACATGATTCGATGACACTGTCGCTTTCGATTCGATGAAAGTACAATGTTGTCTTCTCTCGATTGTTCTTGTCTTGATAAATGTAGACAAACATAACGTCATTTTGGTCAATCTCTACGAATGAGATAACCTTAAACAACACTTAGACTTAGTTCCTTTTGTCTTCATATGAATGTTTTTGGGCAATATCTATTTTTACGAATATTAGCGTTTTCTCGGTTTTGTAGTCTTGAGATAGATATTATTCAAATGCCTCTGAACATTCGGGTTATCTTTTGAGTATTCAAGATATCTTCTAGCGTCTTCAATAATCTCACGGGTCTTTAGTATCTTACGTGTCTTGATATCTTACGAGTCTTGATGTCTTGAGTCTTGATTTCTTGAGTCTTGATGTCTTGAGTCTTCAATATCTTACGAGTCTTCATGGTCTTGAGTCTTCATATCTTACGAGTCTTGATTGTATTCGATCTTGAGTCTTGATGTCTTCTTGAGTCTTGATGTCTTGATGTCTTCATCGACTTCTTCGAGTCTTCATGTCTTCGAGTCTTCATGAGTCTTGATGTCTTGATGACCTCTTTGAGTCTTGATGTCTTCTTGATGCCTTGATGTCTTGTTTCGGTTTATTTGATGTCTTACTGGAGTCTTGATTTATTAATCTTGGGGTTTATCTTTGATTTCTTGACAAAACTTTCTTAGAGTCTTGATTTCTTGATTACTTCTTTGAGTCTTGATTTCTTGACAACTTACTAAGTCTTGATTTCTTGGCTTCTTGATCTTCGATTTCTTGAAACTTCTTTAGTCTTCATTTCTTGAAACTCTTGAGTCTTGAGTTTCTTAGAAACTTCTTGAGTCTTCAGTTTCCCGAAACTTCTTGAATACTTGATTTCTTGAAAATCTAACTTTGATTTATTGAGAATCGTAACTTTGATCTAACTTCTGAACACTCTATCGTTGAAACACATTTCAGTCTGCCAAGTTATCACCGAGCATCTATAAATGCTGGGGGTTTTTGGGATCTATCAAAACTTCTTTATTAAATTCATCTCAACTCATACTCGGGGTTTTATAGATCTAATCAAAACTTCTTTATTAAATTAATCATCTTATAGATGGTATCTTGACGTAATAGCCCTGTGCTATATTCTTGGCTTTAGCGGATTGTAGAGATGGTATGGCGTACTAGCCCTCAATGTTCTTGGCTTAAGCAGATTAATTAGGATCGACGTATGGCCTCAAATGTTCTTGGCTTAAATTGACTTAGGCCCCGGGTATCACGACATACTAGCCCTCAAATGTTCTTGGCTTAGCCGACTTAGGCCCCGGGTATCTTGACGAGGTCGAAACTTAGGCTTGGTGTCGACATCTTAGCCTTCCATATTCTTGGCGGAAAAAGCTTAGGCCTATTATCCGACATGGTTTGTCGACTTATAGATTTTTACATTTGAGAACCTATTTGGAAAAGAAAGCGAGCTCGACAGTCGTCGGGACCGCCACCTAAGTTCTTAAATGTAAAAAGATATACAAGCTTTGAAAGGTTTAAATGACTTTTTTCTTTTTGTTTAAAATGGTGAGTTGTTTATTCAGTTAACAACCTCAACTTTATTTTAAAACTATACTCGAAATTCTTTAAGGACCGATGTAATATAGACATAATTTTGGTATCCAAAATTTGATTTCTTGACTTTGAAATAATTTTTAAAAGCTTGCGAGGTGCAATATATACTAAAAAGGGAGTTATAAAAAAGGTTTGCACTTCATAGTACATCAAAATATAAAGGATTTTTTGTATTTGAGGATTTAAATTTTGAAAAGATGATCTTCTCGAGGTCATTGACCGCCCCTAAGTCCTTGAATATAAAAAATTTAAGAATATGATTTTATCTTATCAAAAGATTATGAGTAGAAAATTTTTCAAGCGGAAAAAAATCATCGCCCCGAGGGCGGACATAAACACGCCGGCGGAAGGCCAACACCGGAAGGCAGGCGGTCGATCTTGGATAAAAGGCGGACAAATCGGCGCCCGAAGTGGAAAGCCAAACTCCGAGAAGGATCTCACATGGATGTTTTAATAAGAATACACTTCGCTTGAGATTTTTTTGGTGTAAATAATTTTGGATTTTTGACGCATTTATCTTGTTTTGTGTTTTGGCTTTGATATATTTCGAGGAAGCTCTTAATATACCGGATCACGAGTGGGTAAGAATTGTTTGTAAGATCTTTGATGCAAGTGGCGAGCTCGTGTGGAGAGCTCTTTTTGTTTTCTTTCGTGGGGATGAGTAGTTCATCGAGTCATGCTTGGGATGAGTATGTCTTGGGGAGATCGCGAGAGAGAGCTCGGTATACCGCTTTGCTCGGGATGGTGTTCTTGAATGGCTCGTTGGAAGAGTCGGATGATCTGCTTTCGGGATGAGCCAGATTCAAGGGAGCTCGTGAGAGAGAGAGCTTGGTAGAATCTTTATTGAAATGAGTAGGTCTTGAGAGATGGCTCGTTGGAGAGAAATGGATGGGATCTACTCGGGATGATGCGTGTCTTCCAAGGAGCTTCGTGAGAGCTCTGTAGATCTTTACTTGGAATGGCGGTCTTGGAAGATGGCTTTCGTTGGAGAGAGCGGATAGAGATCACGCGCAGGATGGCGAGTCTTCAAGAATAGAGTGAGAGGCTCGGTAGAATCTTTGCTGCAGATGAGTGAGTCCCGAGAGATGGCTGGGTTGGAAGGCGGATGGGATACTGCTGGGATGGCCGGAGTCTTCCCGAGGAGCTGGGCAGAGAGGCCGGATGGGATCTACCGGGATAAGCGGAGTCTTCAAGGGGCTTCGTGAGAGAGCTCGGTAGAATACTGCTTTCTGGAATGGCGGAGTCTTAAAAGAGATGGCTCGTTGGAGGCCCAAGATGGGATCACTGCTCGGGATGAAAGGTCTTGAGGTCGTGAGAGAGGCTTGGTAGAATCTGTTCGGGATGAGCAAATCTTGAGAGATGGCTCGTTGGAAGGCGAATGGGATCTGCTTCCGGGATAAGCGGGTCTTGAGGGAGCTTCGTGAGAGAAGGCTCTAGAGAAAGAATCTTTTTAAATGAGTGGTGTCTTGAGACGGGTTTTGTTGGAGAATGGGATGGGATCTACTTTATTTGGCCAGGTCTTGAGGAGCTTCGTGAGAGAGAGTTCGGTAGAATACTTCTCGGAATAAAGGTGTCTTAAGAGACGGGTTTGCGTTGGAAGGCGAATGGGATCCTCGGGATGGCTTGGGTTCTTCAAGGAAATTCGTGAGAGAGCTTAGTAGAATATTTACTTTCGGGATGAAAGCAACTCTTGAGAGATACTTCGTTGGAAGAGTCGAATGATCCTCCTTTCGGGATGAAAGAAGTCTTCAAAAAGAGCTCGTGGTAGGAGAGCTTCGATGAATCTTTAACTTTCAGGATAAAGTAGGTCTTTCGAGAGACGGCTCGTTGGAGAGAGTCAAACGGGATCTACTTTCCGGATGATCAGGTCTTGAGATATGAGAGAGGCTTCGGTAAAATACCTTTCGGGATGAGCAAGTCTTGAGAGATAGCTTGTTGGGAGGCGGATCAGGATCGCCGGTCGGCCCGAGTCTTGAGGAGCTTCGTGAGAAGGCTTCGGTAGAATCTTTTCCGGAATGAAGCGAGGAGTCTTGAATGGCTCGTTGGAAGGCCAGGATGGGATCCTACTCGGGATGACGGTCTTCAAGGGGGAGCGCTTCGTGAGAGAGAGAGCTCGGTAGGAATCCTACCGGAATGAAGCGAGTCTTGAGAGATGGCTCGTTGAAGGAAGGAGAAATTTGGATGGGATCTGCTCGGGATGAGAAGGTCTTCAAGGGGAGCTTCGTGAGAGAGGCTACATTAGAATCTTGCTCGGAATGGCGGGTCCTGAAGATGGCTCGTTGGAGAGAGCTAGATGGGATCACCCCACTCCGGGATGGCGGAACCCGAGGAGCTTCGTGAGAGAGAGAGCTTCGATGAGAATCTTGCCTCGGAATGAGGCGGGGTCTTGAAGATGGCTCGTTGGAGAAGCGGGATGGGATCATACCGGGGATGAAATTTTGTGGTCTTCACGGAGCCTCGAGAGAAAGCTTAATAGAATCGCCGGAATGAGCAGGTTTTTGAAGATGGCTCATTGGAGAGAGCGAGATGGGATCTCCGGGATGACGAGCAGTCTTCAGGGAGCTTCGTGAGAGGAGCTCGAGAATAATGCTTTCCGAATAAGGTGTCTTGAGAGATGGCTCGCGTTGGAAGGCGGATGATCCCTGCTGGGACGAAAGCTCATCGTCGGGAGGGCTCGTTGAGAGAGCGGAGTGTATGTTGACATTAATGGACAAATGATTGCCACTTAGATTCGTTCCGATTCCGTGGGGCTCTGGGTGCAGATATAAAAGATTTCTTTTTTTTCAACTATGGTGTATATTTCCATGATAATCATACCAATGTGCATCGTTACTGCGCCAATCATGTAAGGTGATTTATGACTTGTGGGTACCCTTATTCATTCGCCGATCTTGCAGGTTTTTTTTTTCAACGCGAGTCATGAGCAATTTTCTGCAAAGAATAAGCAAATCGATTAATATTTCATTACCTTTATTCAATATTGATAGTTAATAAACTAAACATATCGAGAACTCACAAGTTACGCTCATGTTTCCGACGAGAGAAACCAAACATCATAATGGTTTGACAAATATGATCTATGTTACACAATTTGGCCAACACTTTACATTTGCTACCCAAAATCAATTCTCAACAAAAAAAAACATGCATTTTAGTGAATGGTAATTATCAAGTATGACATGTTCAATTGTTAGTGCTCTAATTTATTTGGAGATTTCTGAGAGAAGTGAAGTTCAAGCATGGATTTTTTAGACATTTCATCAAGATGTGGATATGCGATATTATACACTAATCCATGAGATAAAAATTCATCTATGAAGTTAGATTTGATAATCCGATAATTCGAGTATCTCACGAAGTATCTATGCCCGCCTTTTTAATGTATACTGAAAATACGCGAGTTGGATATATTAAAAAGTTAATAGAATAAACCCGATGAAGTAAAAAAATTGACTTCGTAGATTCTTTGAAAGAATTAATGAGATTCCGGTCTTTCGTGCAATTTTCTAACGAGCTGCTGCCTCTTTCTTGGGCTGGGCCAAAATTATTTTTAATAAATAATAAATCTGGCCCAAATATTTAATTCAAAATAGAAATTTGGGCCATTTACAAATCTTGGCCCGTAATTTATTAGATAAAGTCTGGGCTCAATTTACTCATAAAATCTGGCCCAACCTTTGAAACTAGGTGAATCAATAATTGTGCACCCCATCAAAAAAGTTGTGCGTATCTCTGAAGCCAGAAACCTTCGAATGGCGCTGCGCCGGGAAACCAGGGCGACGGTTGTGCGGTGGAGCTAGGGCGACAGTTGTGGACTGAGATGGGCGGCGGTGCGAGCGGCAAAGGCATTTCCGCGGCGTCGATTTTGTGGTTCCCCTGGTTTGGTTGACGCGGGAGGCGGCGGTTGGTTTCTGGCAAGGGCGACACCCTTCTGGTTTGATGACGTGAGGAGGTGGGATGACGGACTCTGGGCAGGTTGTTCACAGAGGTGGCGACGTGGTCCCAATGTTGATGGCGATTTGTTGATAGATAGAGTGGGGCTTCGATCTCTGTGGCGGACGAAGGCCAGACTCATTTCTGGTGGATTCAGGATGAGTCATATGGGCCCACGACGGGGTTGTGGAGACGGTGATGCCAGTGCAGTGGTTAAACTTCAGTAGTGGTGAAGCTTCGCGTTGATGGCGGCGGAGCAGGAAAGCGTCGAAGAAGTCGGTGGAGGTGAGGTGGTTTCGGGCGAGAATGGCTTACGCTTTCGAGAGGTAAATGGTGTCCAGATCCAAGCGATTTCCGAGGAGGCAGAGCCAGTTTCTGGTTGCGGTGACGGAGCAGTTGGAACACTGTAGATGGCGGAGGTAAGGTGGTGCAGTGGCGGCGTGCGCACCAGGGAAGCGATGAGTTGGGGCGGAGAACCGAGGAAGGAGCCCACGAAGGCATAGTGGAAGAAGACCACCCCTCAGAGTTTCTGCCTTTCTTTAGTGAATATGTGTGAGGGTATTAAGGTGTTTGCTTTGAACTGTTGATGATAGTAGCTTAAGATTGCAGATGACGAAAATGTGTTTGATGAGTGGTTTTTAGTTGTTGATTTCTGAATATTTTTTGTTGGCTATTCAGTTGGGTTTGCAGAAAACAGAAATGGGATTTGGTTTTCTGAGTTTTTGGGTTTTTACAAGATGATATATGCGCATTTTTCCAGATATTAAAACTGCGGGAGTGGTTTGAAGTTTGAGGATTCATGTTTGCAGACATGAAGTTTGAAGATTCAAGTTTTAAGGCTTGAAGGTTTGAAGATGGGGTTGAAGATTTGAAGATTTTTAGGTGTTCTGATGGAAGCGATGAGTGTTCCCAAGATTTTTCTTGAAGATTTGAAGATGAAAAATGGAAAGTTAACGAGGATCTCCGACGAAATATAGTTTGATTCTAAAGAAAGACACCTCCTTCTAAATAAATAGTTGTTATGCTTCAAAATATTCAGGTTTAGTGATTTGAATGTGGCTTTGATTCTAATAACCTAAAACAAGAATTAATCGTAAATAATGGAAACCTTTAAGATCGGGAAGAACTCTTTGTTTCTTCCTTAAATTTGCGTTGTATATGATGAGAGAATGAGTCCTTTTACAATGAGGGTGTAGCGCATCTATTTATAGGGCCGGCCCCGAAAGTTAAAAAAATGCGATAGAATACATTCTTGTGTGCTTTATTTTAGGGTTTTATTCAACTGCTTATCTAAACAAGAAAACTTAGTCTATTTTATATTAAATGTTCTTTGATCGTGGAGCGATCTTGGCTGTTAAGCCAACCCTTGTTCATGAGCAACCTCCTGGAGGTCGCCATTCCGGATAGTCTTTACGCTTTTTTTTTCGACCTCTCACATGGATCGTCGCCTCAAGGAGTGCCGCTTGTTAAGGCGAGGTTGATCTTCTCAATTTAAGTCCGGGTTGATTCGGGCCCTAGATAGGCCCTGACCCTCGATGTCGGATCTTGACCATATCCAAATTTGATTTGTCTTAACAGATTCAAACATCATTTGAGATCTTTTAATCGACGTGTTAAAATCGTTTCCAACTTCTCAAATTTGCAGCCGGTAATGCCTTGGTAACAAATACGCTAAAATTGTCACTTGAGCGGATTGTTTATCCGATTTCACCATTCTTTTTGCAACTCATGAGCAAAGAAGAATTTTTGGTGAAATATGTTTGGTTCTATCTCCTTTAATATATCCTCGCTTTAAATTGAGCTATACAAAAGCCGCATTATCTTCGTATAATAAAAGTTGGAGGATTTTCATTTGTCACGAGACAAAACCACAACTCTTCGAATATAATTGATCATTGACCTCAACCAAACACATTCGTGGCCTCGTGAATTGCTATAATTTCGGCGCCAGTTTGAAGAAGTGGCAAATGAGTGATTTGCTTTGAGACGCTATGAAATGGCGGTACCACACATGTGAATACATATCGACCGAGACCTTGCTTTGTGTGGGTTTGATAAATACCCAAAGACGGCATAACCCTAAATTCGATTAGTCGAGAATTATTTGAATAAAAGCAGGCCAAGATCAATTGTTCCTTGGAGTTAGTGAAAATATTTAATACCATTCGATGTCGTCTTGTAGGAGATGAACTAAATCTTGCTAGCAAATTAGCTTTTGCAAAGGATATGCTCGGCCTTATACGATTAGCAAGATACATAAGTGCACCAGTACCTTTGAGATATAATTAACGAGAACCAGTATCTCTTCACCTTAATCCTTGGCTGAAAGGGTCCTTATTAGGATCGAGTGACAGGAGCGACCATTGGGGTGCCATTGGATGTCTTTTCCATGTGAACCGCTAATTCCTTTACAGGTATAAGCGATTTGGTGGACAAAATTTTACCTTGGAGTGATCAATTTGCAAATCAAGGCCAAAATTTTGTCTTTACCAAAATCCTTG